>PVKH010028143.1:0-12894 GCA_004027955.1 Chaetophractus vellerosus
AAAGTCAGACATAAGAATATTGGGACTTACAGACAGGAGAAGGTCTTCGGTGATTGCAGGCTGAAGAATGAAAATAGTGCTCTTGCACAGAGGTGGGAAAATGAGAGGCAATATAAAGGATCTCAGAACAAAGACATTTCATAACAGATTTTCTGCTAGGGTCACATGAAGCACATAAATGGGGTCTGGTGATGTTATTTTGGAAGAAAGTGTACAGCCTAGAGAAAATTACAGTCTACCATACCATCTGTAAGTTCTTTTCCTCGAGGGGATTGGTTAGTTTTTAACTTATGTCTGGGTCACCCAGGCAGTTACAGACTGCCAACTTTGCTTCCTTTAAGGAATTCTGGGTTCCCACAGTCATCATCTTGACTATGCTTATAGCTCTATCTTAGTTTGTTTCATCTTAGATTAGTAAATTTGAATATTAAAATGAGAATAGAAAAATAAAATTTATCAATGTGCTGCATGTTGCTTATTTTAAAATTCTGTCATTATATTTACCATTCTTCCATTTCAAACAAATAGATTTATTTTAAAATGGAGAGGTAAATGGAGAATCTAGTATAGAACTTTCACAAAGATATTACTCTAGATATATGGATAGTTGATCCATGAACTAGATGGCTATGGTTTTTATGTCTGACCTTAATCGTTGCCTAGGGAACTATTTTTTTTTTAAAGATTTATTTTCTACTTTTTATCTCCCCCCACCCCTGCTGTGGTGATGCGCTGAGTCAGCTTCACCGGTGAGCAGTGGCCTTGCCCACTCACGGGCGGCTTGCCCCGCTTGCAGGCTGCTCTGCCCTGCCCGTGGGTGGCTCCACTCTGCTTGAAGGCGGCTCTGCTCTGCCCATGGTGGCTTTGCCCTGCCCGTGGTGACTTTTGCCCTGCCCACGGCGGCTCTGCCCCACCCACAGCGGCTTTTGTCTTCTCATTCGGTCCGCCTGCCCAGAGAGGCCCCGGGGACCGAACCCAGGGCCTCCCATGTGGTAAACCGGTGCCCTATCCACTGGGCTATACAGCCAGCCCCCCTAGGGAACTTTTGAGCCCAAAATTCACCACTGATGCCAAAACTAAGACTACACAGAGAAAAACGAATAGATAGCCTTTTCAGATGTATAATGAAGCTGATATTTCTCTGGTATTACAAAATGGAAATAAAATTATGAATACCTCATCACATTGGGTTCTGAAATAATTGATATTTCATCTTGGACCCCACCAAAATATCATCTTTTGTCTTCAAAGATACATAAAACTATTCACTAAGCATATACCATATAGCAAATGTGTATAATAGCACGTTTTTTATTTGCAGCTCCACAGAAAAATGTTTGTCTTTATATTTCAACAGATGCTGAATTTTTTCTTTTGTTTATTTTTTTCTTATCTGAGGGAAGAGCAGCTGATTGTACAAAAAGAAAGTTTCTTCTATATCCTAGCTTGAAAACAGTGGTTTTCAACTCTTTCTATGCAATAGAATCAACTACTAACATCACCATCCCAGACTCCTCAGGATTGGGGGAAGAGCTATGGACTAGAGTAGACTTACTGGTATTCTACTATAGACATATTGAGATTCAAGCAATGGAAGAAAGTACAACATTGAGGTGGAGCCAGTGGCCACTGGAGGCTCTGGAGGCAGCGAGAGGGAAAAGCAGTTATAATACAGGGGTTTTTTTGGGACTTAGGAATTGTCCTGAGTGACATTGCAAAAACAGATATAGGCCATTTTATATCATCATATAACATGCAGAGCTGTGTGGGAGAGAGTGTGGTCTACAATGTGAACTATGGCCCATGCTTTATGGCAAAGCTCCAGGATGTGTTTATTAATTGCAATTAATGTGCCACACTAATGAAAGATGTTTATGTGGGAGGGTGTGGGAAGCGTGGAAGGTGGGGCATATGGGAATCCCTATATTTTTTGTGTAACATTTATGTAATCTAAGTATTTTTTTAAAAAGTAAAAATTAAAAAAATAGAATCAACTAGAAACTATTAATAAGTACTCAAACATGGTTGTGTCACCAGATGGTCTTCTGTATTTTGTGGCCCTGGACATTGGTATTTGTAGTAGCTTTCCAGGTGATTCTAAGAGTACCAGCTCTTCTCTTGTACCACTGTGGTTGTTATAGCTTCTTCAATTGTTCTCATAAAACTGAAAGAAATTAGATTAAAATATTGGGAATTTAGGCAGTATAGCTGTGACTGCTATCAATAAGTTTAATTGAATTAATATGTAGTTGATAGTTCATAATTTAATTTTAAATAGGGTGAAAACAATTTCTGTCTCAAGGAAAAAATTCACTTTTAAGTACTTATATGTACCTACTGGCTATTGTAATTTGCAAGCAAGATAGTTCTTTATTGTAAATAAAATAAACAGATTATGTTTAACCCTTTCACTTGACTTTTTTTTATCCCTGGAATGTCAATTTAGAAGTTCCTATACCTCTTTATTTATTCTCTCACAGCACCTCTGAATGCAATTTACTATATCTTTCCAAGAGTCTATTAAGGCTCATATGTACTCATGTGTGTCTTAGATCCAGATAACTGAGCCTGGGACAGAGTGGGCTCATATCCTCTTATAAGCAAGCATTTTAGAAATCAGGATAGTTCAGCAACTTGAATCAAGCAAATGTAATAACCCTAAATTTGGATTAATCCTCTGTAGAAATACTTAATTACATATAAATCTTTTGCTCCACCAGGGCTTAGTTTCCTAATCCAGTAACCTGATATAGTAACCCCTCAGAGATGCTGTTCCTATTAACCGATTATAATGGATTAGTTGACCATGCAAATTGAAATATGAATATTAAGCAGTGGAATTTTCACTATAACTTTTCCCTCTGAGAATTGATCTCTTTTAGGGACATTTAAAAAAAAATTTTTAAAGTCTAACCTAATCAAATTATTAGTAGAGACAGACAAGGGTCTACCATGCCCAAGTCATTAAGTTATATAAGGTATAAGCTTCCTGCCCTCATTAGTTTATATGCTAATTAAAGAGACAAGAACAAATAAGTAGCAAATTACTATAGGTCAAATGTGCTTTATGTAAAAAGTAATGTGAGTTAAATGGAAGGCATATTATTTTTCCAATGCTGCTATGATAAATTACCACAAACTTCATGGTGTAAAGCAACACAAATTTATCATCGTACAGTTCTCAAAGTCAGTAATCCAAAATGTGCCTCATTGCACTAAAATCAAGATGTTGGCGGGACTGCTCGTTTTTTTCTGCAGGCACCAGGAAAGAACCTGTTTCCTTCAAGCCTGCTTTTCTTGGCTTCTGGTCCTCTTCCTCCATCTTCAAATCCTCAACACAGGCAGTCTTTCTCTTCTCTCTCTCTCTCTCTCTCTCTCTCCCTCTCTCCCTCTCCTGCCACTTGTAAGGCCTCTTGTGATTACATTAGGCCCAACTAGAAAAACTAGGATAACCTCCCCCACTTAAGGTGAGCTGCTTAATTCCATCTGCAGCCTACTTTTCCCTTTGCCATATAAAGTGACATAGCCACAGGTTCTGGTGATTAGGGTATGTGCATCGTTGGGGACCATTACTCTGCCTACCACAAAAGGTGTGTATAGAAAAGGTTTTGACTGGAAAGGAAGGTTCTTAGAGAGAAGGAGAGGAAATTACATCTGAGAAAGCATTTTCAGATCAACGTGTAGAAATAGAGCTCGAAAGACAAATGGAGGAGCTTATAAGGCAATAGAAGGCCATCAGAAATGTGTGGCTGAAAATAGATATGATCAAAGCAAGCAGAATAAGAAGATGAATGAAAAATTCATGTTGCAAATGAAATAAGAACCAAAGCAGACCAGATGGAAGGAGATCAGTCACAGAGCTCTGGTTGTTGTTCAACTGTGAAATGGTAATGACGGGCTGGTGTGCTGGATGCAAGAATAACCAATAGAGTTTGGCAGAAAAGACATGGAAGCATGCATGCCTCTGAATGCTTTAAACCTGGGAAAGTAGGGGAATTGGTGGCAACATTATGGAAATGGGAAGACATTTTGCAATGAAGAAAATCACTACAAGGAAGAATTTTTATATAAAACATGAAAGGTAAGCAAAAAAAAAATGCCTCAAATCCTATTACAAACTGTTCCATGATCAACTAACCATTTCTTAAGACAAAGAACATTTTGTCATGGATTCCTGTGGTGCTTGTACACATTATTTGCTTTTCTAAACAATTATTTCTATAGGATTTATAGTCCTCACTGGATATTACCTAGTGTTCATTCCTAGAAGTCTCTCATTCTCAGAAGGTGGAGCACAGCCATAGACAGGCTGGATGATGCACAATGTTCTGGAGGAGTATGCAGAAGGCCTGAATCATCTTTATTTTAGATTACCTGGCTTGTGTTTGAGATAGCTGTAGGATAATAGGAGTGGTATTTGAAACCTTAGGGGAGAAATCTAGGGCCTTGCTACTCAAGGTGACCAGCAATTTCAGTATCACCCAGGGGCTTGTTAGAAATGCACAGCCTTGGGCCCCATCTTGGATCTTCTGAGCCATCCTACATTTCCTCAGGCAATTCATTTACTCATTAAGTTTGAGAAGCACTGGTTTTGGGATGAAAACTAACAACTGATGACCCATCTGTATAAACCCAACTTCCATCTGAAATCAGTCTCTATGGCTTTAGAGAACTGGAAGGGAGAAAACTGAGCAATCGCTGCCCTGAAGTACACTGCTCTGGTTAAGCTGCCCTGATTGCTCGGTCTGAGCAACCGACCAACAGAATTTTAGTGGGACAATTTAATAGTTTTACATCTTTAAAACAGTTATTGAGAATGCTTAGAAAATATTAAAATGCTAGTCAATTCAAAGGATTTCATTTTTAACTTTGATAGCACTACTAACAGAAAAAATTATTTGATTCTTTTAAAATAATAGAGATGTCTTTAACCACATTATTTAAATTTGGGATGCTACAACTAAGTTATTAACATTTGAAAGATGTTTGACAAATCATTTTCTGTTCCTCTCCTATGTCTCCATTAGATAAGCTCGACCAATCTGTCAGGTCTGTATGGTACTTTGTAAAGTACTTTATTTCACAGAGAATGGAATTCTTATTTAGAACATTTAGAAATATCTTACTAGCAATAACTATCCTTTTCACTCATTTAATAGTACCTTTCAAAATGACAGTTTTTAACATACTAATTAAAGAATGCCCTGATTAAACCTCAACTTTCCATTCTCTAACCACATTCCATTTTCGGTGACTTATATGCTATTAACTCCATCAGTTTGCTCATATTTAGTTAGTAATAGTGAAATCATACAATATTTAACCATTTGTGTCTGGCTTGCTTCACTCAGCATAATGTTGAGATTTAATTTGTGCAGAATTGGTAAAAATGTTGTTTGGAAATGTTTGGAATGAATAGAAATGGTAAAAGCACATCCTAGGATTTGTAATGGGTGTGATAGTGGTAGAAAGGAAAAGTCTAAGGAAATGTATATCACTGGAAGGAATGAAACATGAGATTGTATAGCATATCAAACCTTCTCTTGAAAAATGAATATGGTTACTAGTGCATATATTAGAATGTTTTTCTCTGAAAATTACAAATGTATGTTAATGTTACAAGAGGTTAATACCAGGGTGATGTTTCAGCAAAAGTACAACCAAAACAAACAATGTTTTGGAATGGACAATAGTGTATAGTAATATATTAATAATCTTCCATCCATGGTAAAAAAGAAAAAAGGAAGCATGCTAAGTGACAGAAACTAGATAAAAAATACTACATATTGTTTGACTCCATATATGCAAAATATAAATACAAATAAATTACAGAGATCGACCTAGAATAGCAGTTATGTATGGCAGGGCAAATATAGAGAGTGTGAGAGGTGACTAATAAGTGGTAAGGTTTTTTATTTGCGTTCATTTGTTTGTTTTTTGTTGATTTTTCCTCTTTTTTTTGAGTACTTAAAATGCTCTAATATTGATTGAAATGATGAATGCACAACT
Source organism: Chaetophractus vellerosus (assembly GCA_004027955.1). Lineage (NCBI taxonomy): Eukaryota > Metazoa > Chordata > Mammalia > Cingulata > Chlamyphoridae > Chaetophractus > Chaetophractus vellerosus. Next base: position 6,010 of record PVKH010028143.1, read on the forward strand.
CTGTGATTTTACCAAATGCCTTTGCTTATACACTTTAGATAAATCATATGGTTTATGAATAAAAAATACTAAAATAATCAAAAAAGAATGCCCTTTACATTGAAAATATACAGTTGTATAGTAAATACCAAATTATTTACAAATACAAAATGAAAATAATTATTTAAAATGTTAATTTCCCATCTGTGAACCATCATACTTAAACACAAATCCATGGACAATCCATGTACTGTTTAAACAGTTTCATGTTTACTGACATAAGAAAAAACATAAAACAAACAAACAAAAAAGCTCTTTAAGATATGGTAATGTCCTGTTTGCAAAAATCCTAAATCATTCTATAATTTTGTAAAAGACATTAAAGATACTCCCTCTAATGGAAGTTTTTGCTGGAAGTTTATCATCCCTGTATCCTGCCCTTCAAGTTGAGAAATTCTTTGGATTAATGAGAAAGTGATGCAATGATACTGCATGAGATTTGTGTGTGCACAATGAGAATAGAGATGCTGGTGGCAGAAAGGATGTAATTATTACAGATGATAAAGAAGGGGTTAAAGCTAAGTCAGAATTCTGTCACTATTTTTATGAGCCCCTTCCCCATCCCACTTTCGTTTTCCTTGAATATCTCACTTTCCTTAATTTAACCTGTACTTAATAATTTACCCTATTCAATATATCAGTGTTCTTGTGATAGCCGAGCACATACTTGTTAACGAGCTGTTGGAGCATCTCAAGAAATGTGCTTTCTAAAATACAATGTTAAAAAAAAACATGTCCAGATCTGACCAAGGAGATGGTGATATCTGCATGTTCAACACACAGAGTCTAACTAAGCCACAATGTTTCAGTCACCCTTCAGCATTCAAGAGAAGCTTCAGAGGTCTTACACAAGAGCATTTGGAGCTGTTTATTTTTTAGGAAGTGCTGACTCTCTAGTTCAGAGACCTCTGTTTTGACCTAATCAGTTCCAGTTGATGTGTCCTTAGATACATGACGTGAGCCAGCTGTACACAATACTACCAATTCCAGCTGACTGGGTCTTGCCAACCTTTGTCACAACCCTGAATGTTTGATTTTAACCAAGAATAGGCTCGGTGCATCGAATGTTATTGATCTCAGCCTCATAAAGCTGCTATGGGAAAAACATTTTGATAATGCAGGTAAAATCTGGAAATTATCATAGTGATGCCTTTTCTACAGATATAGCCTGATTAGGGACAGAGATCAGAGAAATATTACTGGAAAATAACTATAAAAGTAAAGATACCCTTCATTTTATTACACTTAGAGTTTATTTCTCTATTTTTTAATTAAAGAAATGCTTTGCTCAAATTATAATTTGGGGCAATTCTTCCTTCTATCACTGGTAAAGACATTTGGCAAATCTGTTTTAACTCTAAGTTATTCAATTAGCTACAATGTATCCATTTCAAAAAATAAAATTTATATACCTAATTTAGTGAATATTATCAAACTTTATAACCAAATTTTATCAAGCACCCTTTAGAATAGATAGATGTTCATAATATCTATGTTAAAAATATATAAACATATCAACAGATTTATTGGGTGCCAGTGTATTTTTTTTTAGATTTATTTTGTGTATTCATTTCCCCCCCCCACCTCCTTATTGTTTGCACTTGCTGTATCTGTTCGTTTTCCTTGTTTCTTTAGGAGGCTCTGGGAACCAAACCCAGGACCCCTGATATGGGAGGGAGTGCCTAATTGCTTGAGCCATCTCTGCTCCCTGCGCCGGTGTATTTTACTAATAGGAATGCAGAAATTAGTGTAATTAGAATACCTCCCCTCCAGAGATGTACACTCTAGTGTAGGGATTTCTGATCTGAGCCCCCTTAGACTCATGAAATCTTACCTTTAATTTTTAAAAGATCTAGTGTTTATAGAAAACGAAACTTTAAAACCTTATGAGAGTCATATACTTACTTATAGCAAGTCTTCAAAAGGCTAGATAAACCATCAAGACTTATACAGTGATTCTATGTGCCAGAAGCCATTCTAAGTACTTCACATATATGAACACAATTAATCTCCACAGTGATATCATGTGGGTGTCATTATTTTCCTGAAAATTATAGATAAGAAAAAAGATACATAGAAAAGTTAAATAAACTGTCCATGGTTACATGGCAAGTACATTGAAGAGCCAAGATAGTTAACAAGTCTTTAGCTTTAGTACGGTCTTTTTTTCTTTTTTGAAATATAAAGTATATAATTTAATGTACACATATGCATATAAATGTTAATAGATTAAAATTTAAATGAACATTTGTTTTTCAGCTTTTTTATTCTTCACCAAGGTGTTACATAACTTCTTGAGCTTCTTTGCCCTTGACTATATTTAACATTGTCAGAAACTCCAGTTGATGCTTACCTAGAAAAAAACATAATGAGAACTCATGTGTTCCTTATTACATGTAATTTTTCTGTATCGTCATTTTTAAAAATTTCAAATATTATGGTTTAAAGAATGGGAAAGAAATAATATAGGAGGTCCTTGGTGGTAAATTGATTTTGAATCAGTGGTTAATGTCCATGCCCAGTGATTTTGGAGAGTTCATTTCATTCATTGACAATTGATATTCATTTTAGATGGAAAGACGATGTGTGTCAAGAAAAAAAAATGGAGTTGTTGTTCTCTTCACCTCAAAGAGAAGAACTTTCATTTCAGGGACCCTACAAAATCACCCCCAGGCACAAAGGCCCAAGAGTTTGTAAGATTTTGTATTAAGGCCCTGAGAGATAGAGATTGCAGCCTTTTTCTAAGGACCAGTCTTAAATGAGATAAAAATGTAATTAGTTAATATTGAAGTTGGTAAGTACCAGCAGATTAGATCCTATGTCTCCTCTTTTTCTCAATATCTTCCTTAAATTCTTCCCAAGGGCCATTTATTTAAATCTCAAGAACCCAGATGCCATCATATCTTAAAACTGACTTTCATAAGTCAAGTCACCAGTTCTGATTTTACACTAAGTTTATATGTATGAATTATGAGGAGGGCAGACTCTATTTAAGACCGTGATTTTCTTTGAAATGTTTCTTTTACTAATTTAACATTCACCTTCCTTGAACCTCCTTTCATGTAGTCATAATTTTATTAGCTGTCCCTCATCTCATATCCCATAAAACTCTGATTACTTCACTTGCCTTCTGTTGTGTCCCTTAAAATGTGAACAATGTTCTTTCCTTACATATAATTTCCACAGAAGTTCATCGTTACCACTTGGAATGAGAAAACAGCCTTAACTGATGTATGTGCATAGACTTTTCATACTGCCAAGCATTATCCAGATGGTATCAGTGATAACAATTCCCTAAACTGTAACTTTTAACAGTCTCCAGTTTGAATTATGTAAGTAGTACCTTCCCCTTCCACAAATGATCCTGGCTTAACAGTATACTCAGTTATTGTTTTAGCCAGCCGAAGGGGTGCTGATGCAAAGTATCCAAACCCTGTTGGCTTTTATAAAGGGTATTTATTTGGGGTAGAAGCTTACAGTAACAAGGCCCTAAAGAGTCCAACTCAAGGTACCATAAGCCATACTTTCTTACCCAAAGTCTGTTGCCACGTGTTGACACAAGATGGCGGGTGACGTTTTGCAAGGGTTCATCCTTCCTCTTCCCTCTTATAGCTCCATGGGTCAAGCTTCTTCCAATCTCAGTTGGAGGCTGGCATAAGACTCATCTCTCTTCCTGGAGCTTATTTCTTTCCAGACTCAGCTGCTCTGATCTTTTCACAAGGTCAGCTGTAAACTATCAGGCAAATAGCTCAACTCTCCCCAGGGCTCCAGCGTCAAAACCAAGTTCTCTCCTCTGCCATGTCTTTAACTGTGCATCTACTTCGGTGTGAGAGTCTGTTTTATCAGCCTACTGAGGGGATGGGGACTCAACCCTGCATACCCTAATGAAGTAGTCAAATCAAAGCCCTAATCTTAACATAATTTAATCAAAGACATCTCAGCTGAATCTAATACAATCAAAGGGTATCACTCCCAGAGGAATATACCAGTTTATAAACAATCAAATACCTTTTTTGGAATTCATAAATAATAACAAATTGCTACAGTTATATTTGAAATTTCTTCACACATGAAACAAATGTTTTTTCTTTGGAAAATTCAAGAATGTACCCAAAAGAGGGGGCTGTAAACAAATAAAAAATAACACCCATAAAATTGCTGAGCCCTTTTTATTTAAAAAGGAAGGAAGAGGAAAAGAGGGAGAGAAGGAAAGAAGAAAAGAAGGAGAAAAGAAAGGAGAAAGGAAGATTATCTGCATCTAAAAAGTCATCTTTTGTAATGACTTGTCAACAACTAGGTACATGCCTCATTAGAGAATGTTCACACCAAATGAGATTCATATTATAAAGCTTCATGAATAAAGTACAGGGTGTGAAGATAGTTGTTATTTCATTTACTTATGCATGTTTGACTATGTATTTAATCACTTATATTTTTACTTCTTTTGGCCTAAGATGTGAAGAGAAACATTTATCTTTGTACTTCACATGAGCTCACTACAGGTTTACTGTATATATCCATGCCTCCTAAGACAAAAACATGAAATGATTTTCCTTCCACCATCCAAATATAATAATAATTACTATTTGGAGAAATTTACTTCATGTTATGTTGGAACTGTAGCAGACTCTACAAACATTGCCATCTCTAACTCTGGAACATTTCTTCCCTTACTTCTTCAATCTGTTGAGGTACTTGCAAATAATCTGAGGACATGGAAGCAATAAGTACCATGACTAGCTTGAGAGATTCTTACTCAAGATCCAATCTCTTTGATTGTACAGGTTGTTCCCAATGGAATGAGACCAGGTGCAGCTGATAAAAGTGCTTTATATATGAATATGTTCATGTATATGAGTATCTATACATACATATACATATATATGATTAATCACACTTGTATGTAAGATAACACAAAGACACACATACATACGCTTATAATGCTCAAATTGATTACTAAGAGGTATAAAACACCTTAATCAAGACATATCCCATTAAGATATATTTAAATTAAATAATGTACTTTTAAACCACATATTAAGAGAATAAATAGTGTTTTAATTTCCACTGAAAGCACCCCAAAACCTTCAATAGATACTCATGCAAATAGAATCACGCAATAACATTATTGAACTGCAGGGTGCTTTATTTTTATCAAACACTTTCCATGCCAGCTGCAGAATACTGTTGCATATGATAAAAATATCTCAGAAATCCAAGTTCCAATAGCTTTCCCTCACTGCCAGTATAATACTCATTGGGTTATTTTGCCGAGGTAATGAATGTTAACTTTTTGGACATCAGTTGAGTTATAAACTGCTAGAGTGCAATGATTGATGCTTGGATGGGGAGTTTTATAATGTGGAAACACTTGGAGAGGTATTTGTTTATAAAATACAATACTGAGCACCATCATACCAACATACTGGTACCAAGTGAAGCACTCAATTGAGGGAAATATTAATCATGTATTGTATACATGAGCAAGTAAAATGAAACTAAAGATGTTTTAGTTTATTAGCTGCTAAAACAAATACCGTAGTATAGGTTGGCTTACCAGGAATTTATTGGTTCATAGTCAGAGGCTAGAAGCCTTGCTTCCTTTGCAGGGATGGTATCATCTGACTGGCCAGCAATCTCTTGGGTTCCTTGGATTTTCCATCACATGGAAATCCATGTGGCCACGTCTTATCCTTTCTCCTCCAGGTTTCGGGATCTGTTGACTTCCAGCTACTTTCTGTGGCTTCTCCCTCAATATGACTTTCACTTTGCTTACAAAAGGCTCCAATAATCCAGATTATGCCCAACCTGATTCAGTAGGACCACACCTTAACTGAAGTAATGTCTTGAAGAGATTTTATCTACAGTGTGTCCACACCCACCAGAATGTGGATCAAGACCAAACTGGGATACTCAATTCAATCTCCATTATCGGGAGATAAATTTTGCACCACGTGGATTTTCTTTCCAATATATTTCTAAGGGAAATGCTAGAGAGAAAAGAGAGAAGAGTAAAATAATCATATATATTTTTCCTTATTTATGCTTACATGAGCCATTTAGAAGCTTCTTAGGTTTTTCATAGAAATGGTATTTTCTTTTCTTTAGCTGAGAACACACAAACATTGTGAACTTCATCAAAAGTAAAAGACATAACAATACAAAGTGAAACAGTTTGAAAGAGAAAAAAAAAACCACTGGAAAAGGGGGAAAAATGACAACAACAGTGCTACCTTTAAAACCTACACATGGTTTTATACATCAGATAGTGATGTATATGGCTACGTTGGCCTGGACCTTGAAGATCCCATTATCAATAAGGGAAATTTGAACAATCTGATAAGGCATTAACTTCATGTTAAGTACTGCTCACAGTCTCTTCATGGACCTTTTCACAGCCCAAAGTCTCAGTTGGATGAATATCTTTTGCACTTAAAGGTCATGAAATTTAGTTAAGAAAGGGAACTCCTTAATTTCTTTTCAGTAGACTACTAATTTTTCCTGCTAATAATTATTGTTACTTGAAAATACAAATACCTGATTTTTTGGGGTCTCCTGCTATTTCTCACTGTTACATTGCCTTTATTCTTTAATAATTGTTTTCATTATTTTTAATTTATCATGTTAAAAGTCACAGGAGTTATACACACTTATGTTTTAGCCCTAACACGGCAATAGTTTAGCTAAAATAGCTTTTCTAAAATTTAGAAAAATCTCTAGACTAAGTTGACATTAGAAATTCAGAAGCAGTTTCTTTATATTCCTTTCAATTTAAGTTTAAATTATCTCCTTTTTTGTGTTTTAGCTACTTTATTTTATAGTAAAAGTTAAGAGATAGATAATAGA
>PVKH010028144.1:0-12893 GCA_004027955.1 Chaetophractus vellerosus
GTGACTTTGCAGCTAGACAGGCGTGCTGGCATGTTGTTGGCTCCCAACATCTTTTGCAGAGGTACACTCTCTACTACTAAGAAAAGCTCAGAGAAAGGCAGAAGTGAGATAAAAAGCACGAACACAGATTTTCTGCTGGGGTTGATATGGAAACCAAAAACTGGGGACTGCTTTGCAGGTCCTCATTGCCATGTAGCCTTTCTCTAGTGACTTTGCAGCTAGACAGGCATGCTGGCAGTATGTTGGCTCCCAACATCTCCCCCTTTTTTATTTTTTAATTTTATGGCAGTGATGTCGATGGAGGCTTGTCTCACTCCTCGGAAGAGTTGGCGAAAGTGAAATAAAAAGGGAGTGGTGAAGTATAGGAAAAGTATATGTTTTAGTGTTGATGTCAAGTTGTATCAAATAAAACATGACTGTTACACATTTAGGATGTTAAATTTTAACCCCATGGTAGCTACAAAGAAAATATATGAAAAATATAGACAGAAAGAAATGAGAAGGGACTCAAAATGGTGCAATGTAAAAAAAAATCAAATAAATACAAAAGCAGGCATTAACAGAAAAATTGTGGGTCAAAAAGGTATAATGCTTATAAAGACAAAATAGCAAAATGGCAGATGAAATCTTCCATTATCAGTAGTTACTTTAAATGTAAATGGATTAAACTCCCTAGTCAAAAGACAGAGATTGGCAGAATGGATAAAAAAGCATGCCCCAACTATATGCCCTTCACAAGAGACCCACCTTAAATTCAAAGACTTAAGTAAGTTAGAAGTGAAAAGGATGGAAATATATATATACCATGCAAGTAGTAGCCCAAAGATGGCTCAGGTAGCTACACTCACTCAGATAAAGTAGACATTAAGTCAAAAACTGTTATGAGGGACAAAGAAGGTCATTATATACTGATAAAGTGGTCAATCCAACAAAAAGACATAATTATAATTATATATGTGCCTAACAACATAGCCCCAAAATTTTAAAGGAATTGTTGACATATTTCAAGGGAGAAATTAACAGTTCTACATTAGTAGTGGGAGACTTCAATACACTACTCTCAATAATGGATAGAACATCTAGACAGAAGATCAATAAGGAAATAGAGACTTGACAATACTCAAAAACAGCTAGACATAACAGGTACATATAGAATACTTCATCCAAAATGACAGAATACACATTCTTCTCTAGTGCCCATGGATAGACCATTAGTGCATTAGTCTGCCAAAAGGGTGTTGATGCAAAGTACCAGAAATCTGTTGGCTTTTATAAAGGGTATTTATTTAGCTACAAGGTCCTAAAGAGTCCAATTCAAGATTGCTTCTTTGCCAAAGTCAGTTGCCACATGTTGAAGCAAGATGGTTGCTGATCTCTGCCTATGCAAAACACTTTACAGATTCAATGTAATTCCTATCAGTGTTCCAACAGTCTTGTTTGTAGAAATAGAAAAGCCAATCATCAAATTTTTATGGAAGAGTAAGGGATCCTGAAGAGCCAAAGCCATCTTGAAAAAGAAGAAGGAAGTTGGAGGACTCACACTTCCCAATCATCAAATTTATTACAAAGCCACAGTAATCAAAATGGTACTGGCACAAGGACAGACATATAGACCATTGGAATCAAATTGAGAGCTCAGAAATGAACCCTCACATTTAAGGCCAACTGATTTTTGATAGGGGTATCTAATCCACTACATGGAAAAGGAATAGTCTCTTCAACAAATGGTGCTGGGAAAACTGGAAGTCCATATGCAAAAGAATGAAGGTGGACACCTACCTCATATCATATGCAAAAATCAACTCAAACTGGGTTTCTTCTGAGAATACTTCCCTAGTAAATCACTTGCAAAAGAATACTTTTCAAGGAACTGACTTAAGACACATGACTGCCTAGCTAAAATCTACACTTTCAAGTCTCTCTTGTAACTGTGTGGCAATATGATTAAGTGCTGGTCAATGATATATGAGCAGAGGTGATACATACCCCTCTGAGTTGTGACCTTGTGGATATGTGAGCAGAGGTGATGCACACCCCTCTGAGTTGTGACCTTGTGGTAGGGGACAGTCCAGGCACAGCCTAGTGTCTGCCCCTGTGACCCACAAATAAACCCTGTGCTTGGACTGTGTTAATCTGGCTTCTAGGACAAAATGAGTGCAGGAGGGCCTTGAGATAAAACACATTCCCTAGGAGATAGTGGCCTTCCTGCTGGCGCATTCCTCCCCCTAGTGTCCAGAGCATATGTAAACATTCCCTGGAGAAAGAAAAGGAGGGAGAAGCATCCTTCCACAAGAGGCATATGCCTAGATCAGAACAGCTATCAGCATAGGCCAGTATATTGAGAGCCCTGGTCCTGGGAACCGACACCCACTAGTAAAGCTGGCCTTGCTCTGTCTCCTCTCTATATGAATAAACATCTTTCCATCAGAGCCCATGTGAGTTGTGCTTTTGCTGGTGACCCTGACACCTGTATTGGAGTGGGATGACATCTCTTTGATGTCTCCCTCTTTATGACTGATAGTTTGGCACAGATTGCTGAGTGCCGTCAGTTTGACATAGCAAGCAGGGTGCCAACAGTTATACGGTCCAACAGTGTGGAACAGTAAGCAGGGAGCCAACAGTCCAACAGACCTTAAAATGAATGGACATGCATTTCCTTTGTTCTTTTTATTTTTCCACTGACCCATCAAGATGCAGACTTGATGGTATTATCTAAAGCAGCCACAATCAACCCAGAAATGAAATGCACATATAGAAGATAGCAAAGTTGCTCTGCCAGCTCAGGACAGCATGCGTCTGTACTATTATGAGACAAGGAATATATTTTTATTATATTTAATCCACTGGGTATTGGTATCACTTTTTTTAGCAGTTTATACTATAATTTAAGGAATTCCCACAGGAACATTAACTCCATGAATTAATCCGTAAATGTTAAATGCTCCTAATAAATATAATTATAAGATTTATTTTTAAAACAAGACCTAGCCCATTCATATATTAAAATAATTATAAAACTACAATAATTGAAACGGTCTTCCTCTGATCCATGAATAGACAAATCAATAGTACAGAATAGCCCCCCCATACAAAATAGAATTTTAATATAAAGGTGGCATTTCAATTCAATGGAAAATACAGATTATTCAATAAATGTTGGGATAACTGGATTGCCATCTGGGGAAAAGTGAAGTTGGATCCATAGCATACCTTACAACAAAATACATTCCATAAAGATCAAAGATTTAATTATAAAACCTGAAACATAAATGTATTAGTCAAATCCTAGAATGAGGACATCTTCCTAATTATGGTACCAACCCTAAACAACCTCAAGCAGAAGAATGATAAAATTGACTATTTAGGGGGCAGATGTGGCTCAAGTGGTTGAGTGCATGCTTCCCACATGGGAGGCTCCAGGTTCAGTTCCCAGGACTTCCTAAAAACAAAAACAAACAAACAAACAAAAAAACACACAAACAAATGAAAAACCAACTCGGGGGAGCCAATGTGGCTCAGTGATTGAGCACTGGCTCCCTACATAGGAAGTCCCAGATTCAATCCAAGGCACTGATACTTCAAAAAATTTTTTTACTTTAAAAAAATCAAATGTTTCTGCATGGAAAACCCACATTAAACACATTCAAAACTGGAACACACTGAAAAATACCCTTGGATATCATGTAAAAAGGGTTGCTTTCCTTAATATATAAAATAATTTCTAAATCAGTAAGTAAATAACCAATGATCATATAAAATTGTATAAAGGATATTAGTAGATATTTCATAAAGTAGCAAGTAGAAATGGCTCTTAAACTTATTAAAAATGAGCAAAGTCACTCTAATAAGAGAAACTCAAAATTACACCAATGTACTGTTGACAGATTAGGAATAAAACTTTAATAATAGTGTTTTTCCAGGCATACTTTAAAATTGCAGGTAACAGAGTAAATTGGTACAAACTCTATGGAGGGAAATGACAATCTCTATAAGAATCTAAACATACACATTCTTTAAACCAACAATTTCACTTCTAAAAGCATGTAGCACTCTTTAAACCAACATTTTAGTTCTAGAAACATATGTGTGTGTACACATATGCAAAAATACTATATGTAAATGACTTATATGTTTTAAATATTTGTAATTGCACAAGATTGGGGAGTAATGGTCATCAACTAAGTAGTGGCAAAATAAATAATGGAACATCCATATGATAGAATACTATGAAGGCTAAAGATTGGGAAAACTTTGTTTGTATGGATATAAAATGCCTTCAAATGGCAAAGTACAGAAGGGTGGGTTTAGTGTCATACCATTAGTGTTTAAAATAAAAGAATGGGGAATAATATTTAAATATGTATATTCAAGTAAATATAAAGGATTTAAAAGAAAAGGGTAGAAACACCTGCTTCTAGGAAGAGCAACTTGCAACTTTTGGTATTAAGAATAACCTTTCAGAGAAGCAGATGTGGCTCAAGTGGTTGGGCTCCCATTTACCATATAGGAGGCTCCAGTTCCGATTCCTGGGGCCTCCTGGTGAAGGCAAGCCAGCCTGCATGGCAAGGTGAGCTGACAGCCTGTGCAGCAAGATGACGCAACAAAGGGAGACAAGCAGACACAGAAAAATGCATAACAAATGGACACAGCAAGCACAAGCAGCAAGGGGGGGGTAAGAAAATAAATAAAATAAATTTAAAAAAAAATAATAACCTTTCATAATTTTAATAGAAATTTATTATTCAATAAATTTAGTTTAAAATAAGAAAAAAGGTTATTCATTCCAAGGAGTCATTTTTATAAAATCTCCTCTGAGGCACTACCATTTGAATTTAACATTTCTTCTAAACTTTTAGTAGATTGTCAGAGATGGGAGGATACTCAAGTAAAGTCTATGAGACAAAAGTATATAATTTTAAAGAGCATAACATTTTGGCAGAAAGACATATGTGAAAACAAAGAATTAAGAGTAAAATCAAAAGATGTCAATTTTGCCCTATGTTAATCTATAAATTTAATGTGACCCCAATAAAAATATCATCAGGTTTTCTTAGGAGCTAAATAAATTTATTATGAAATTCATTTGAAATAAACAAATAGGAATACCTTGTAAAACCCTGAGAAGGAAAAGGAATAAGATATTAAAATATATTTGAAAGACTTTATGAATAAGAAGTACAGGAATAGACAACTAGATTAATGGGACCAAAAAGAAAATGAAGAAATATGCCCATTCAATAAAAATGACCTCACAAATCAGTGGGGGGGGGATGAACATTTTAATAGCTATATTAGTTTATCTGGAAAGCTCTATGTAAAAATGTAAAATTAAACCCATTTACAATACCATACACTAGGATAAATTCCAAAAAGTACAGAGGTTTACATAGTTTTTTTAAATAAAAACATATATTCAGCATAAAATATGGGTGGATTCCTCTATAATATGGAAATAGAAAACCATTTTGAATATATATAATTTAAAATCTGCATGTATAAATACAAAAGTTAGGTAAATTGGCAATATAAGAATATAAACTTTGAGTTGCCAAACTACCACAAAGAAAAAGATGTAAAATGGGAAAATATCAGCTACTGAAATGAGAGATAAATGTCTATACACCTAATATATGAATATGTTCTAAAAACAGTAGCAAAAAGACAAAGAATTCAATAGAAAAAGAAACGATAGGTAGTCTGCAGGAAAATAAATGTTAAGTGGCCCATAGAATATTTAAAAATTCACTGTTGGGGGCTGGCTGTAGCCCAGTGGATAGGGCGCCGGTTCATCACATGGGAGGCCCTGGGTTCGGTTCCCGGGGACCTCTCCAAGCGGGCAGACCACCTTGAGAGGGCAAGCCGCCGTGGGCAGGGCAAGCCGCCTGCGTGGTGAGCTGACTCGGTGCATCACCACAATGGGGGGAGACAAAGCAGACGCAGAAGAATGCAAAAATGAACACAGCAAGAACAAGCAGAAAGGGGGGGATATGTAACAAAAAAAAAATTCACTGTTGGTGGGAATGTAGAATGGTACAGCCATTGTGGAGGACTGTTTGGCAATTCCTAAGGAAGTTGAAAATAGGCTTGCCATGTGACCCGGCAATACCATTACTAGATATATACCCACAAGAACTGAGAGCAGTGACACAAATAGACATTTGCACACCAAAGTTCATAACAGCATTATTCACAATTGCTAAAATATGGAACCAGCCCAAGTGTCCATCAACCCATTAATGGATAAAAAAAATGTGGAATACACATACAATGGAATACTATTCAGCTGTACAAAGAATGAAATTGTGGTGCATATGAACCTGGAGGACATTATGCCGGGTGAAGCAAGCCAGACACAAAAGGAGAAATATTGCAAGATTGTGCTATTATGAACTAAATATATTGTTTAAACTCATGGAGTTAATAATTAGAATATAGGTCACCAGAAAATAGAATGAGGGTAGAGAATGGAAAGCTGATGATCAATTTTTGTAGAATTGGTAAAAAGGTTGTATGTCAATCTTTGGAAATGAATAGAAATGGTGAAAGAACATCGTAGTGTTTGGAACTAGCAGAGCTATTATATAGGTACGACAGTGTTCAGTTGAAAGAAAAAGTCTAAGGTGATGTATATTACTAGAAGGAAAGCTAAAAAATGTAACATGGAACTGTATAACAGTGAAACTTCATGGAAAATACAAATATGGGAGATACTGTATATATGACTGTTTTTACAAAAACAGTTTGTAACTGTAACAGTTTGTTTTTAAAAAACCGTTTGTAATGGTTTGTAACAGTTTGTTCATTTCTTTTTTGTTTTTTATTATTATTATTGGAATAATGATAATGCTCTAAAAATGATCGAAGTGATGATGCATGTATATGTGGTTATACTGAATACCATTGATTGTACACTTTGGATAGATTTATGCTTTATTAATACGTATCAATAAAACTGATTTGTTTAAAAAAATGTGCAAACTACACACAGTAGTTTGTAGTGCAAATCATGATTACATTGAAAGGATAGTCTTAATTCCAGACAAGATGGAGTAACAGGAACCAGATTTATCTGACTACCTTAGACAACAAAAAAAAACAGGCAAAATATACTAAACCATGGTTATCAGATATTAGGCAAAAGTAAGCATAGAACTGGAATCCTTGAGAGAAGGGAAACAATGTGAGCCATATGATTGCACCAGCTTAATGCCTGGAGGCAATTTTCCAAACAAAGAAGAGAAATTAAAAAGAAAAAAGCCAGGAAATTTGGGGTGACCAAGGCAGCTATAATGTGCAAGGCAGAGTATCAAAGAGGAGGGAGCTACAGAGGGAGAGTTCTGGAGATCTATAAAGGGGTATCCTAGAAGTTTTAACTGAGTCATGATCTACACATGCACAAGAAGAAACCAGCCACCGGGAAATAGTAGACAGAAGAGTCCCCACAGTACATACAAGGAATAGTGTGGGTTCCCAGAAGACAGAATGGAAAAACCTCATAGTACATGTGGCATTGGGTAAAATTTCATTAGTAGCTATATTAGCCCTCAAATAAAGTCTGGCCTGGAAGTGCCTTAATTAAGTTTAAAGGCAAGACTTAAAAGGAGCCAACTGATTCTAGGTAACTTAACTGTCCACTGAAACAAATTCCAAATTTATTAAACAAAATCTAGTAATCAACAGCATAAAAATTACAATGTGCAGCATGAAGAGAAGCAGAAAATATGATACCAACCAGGAAAAAATCAACAGAAACAGAACCAGAAATGACAAAAATAATGGAATGAGAAGTTCCATGTGATTAAGAAATTAGAGGGAAAACATAAACATGAAAAAGCATGAAAAGATGGTAGTCTAGGACACTCCATGGCTCCATACCCCCAGAGACATTTTAAACAAGAACTGGCAGAACCATCTTTCTCAAATCTCCAGAAAACAGTTAAAGATTTGTAGGAACAAGTGAGTGCCAAATTAAGAAAAAAGCAACTTAAAAGCAGATGGATCCCATGGTGCCCTTACTTTTCCCTCCCCCATCTCCAACCAGCTTGGCATGGAATAGGCCTGTTCTCCCAGTGCCAATCCCTGTTCTTGGTTCTGGAGGGAGAAGGCTAACTTTTGTTCACATACCAGGATGCATGTACGTTTGTGCCAATCTGTCTAGTTACAGCCTAAGGGATTGAATCAGCACACTCTTCTCAGGCTTGCAGTTCCAGAGCTTGTCCTGCACATGGAAGCAGCTCACAGAGCTCTCCTATAGAACACTATAAGAGAATGATCAAATAATAGATGCCTGCTGTAGGACATATAGTGCAATTCCTGGGACCATGAGGAAACACTTTACTAGAGGAATGGAAACATTCACATCTCTGTAAATAGGGGGATTTCTGGGGCCACGCATGCATACTCAGGGCAAGACACATACAGAAAAGATTAAGGAGGACCCTATGCTTTGCCTTGGGCTGTTCTTTAAACCCATTATTAGGACAGCTAAGCTCTGAAGGAGATCACTTACATAGGCCAATCTACAGAGAATGGAAAGGTCTTTTCTTTTATTTTCTTTTTGCTGTTATTGTTAGCACCTGATATTCAAGAAAATCTGTCATAACATTAGCTGGATACAAGCTTGAGAAACAGACATCTCAGTGTCTAAATTCTTTGAATGGCTATTTACACTATACCTATGTGTTTGCTTCTTAAAATAATTATAATATTGCATTTTATCACATAAAAACTGTAACATATATCTTATAGTTTTCTAACTTCTTTTATAGGTTGCTTTGTAATAAAGTTTCTTTTATAATTTCTACATTTTATTTGATTTTTATTTAGTTATAAATCTGGTTCACGTAAAATAGAAATCTTTTACATTGTCATTCATTTCTTTACCAACCAAAGTCTGTCTGTTTTTTTTAACTCTGAAATACTTAATCCATTTATAATCTTTTAATAGTCACACATTTTTATTTGCCATATAAAAATTATGACTACTTTTTAGGAAATGATTTAGCTAAAAAATGATCACATACATACTGAATGGTGTAGAAATTCACATCTTCTGGTCTCAAACCATTTTGATTAATTAGTAATAACAAAACTTCCTGAGTTATCTTTCTATGATTTATCCTAAATTTTACTTTCCAATCTTAAGTAAATCTAAAAATCTCAGTACTAACTATATCTGAAAGTGAATGGACAAAACCAAATGCTGTAATACTCAAACTTTGAAAATTATCTAGGCAATTAACTTTTTTTTATTCCTCTAAGAATATACACACTGAGACCCTCAGTGGGCCTCATAAAGGTATATATGCAGAATATAGAAGATGCATACTTGTGAATAATTGCCAAAGAAAAGATTGTCCAACATTTTCATGGAAAATGTGCCCACTATGAGAGATTTCAGCCATCAATGACATCTTCAATTAAAAAAAAAACAAGAAGTATGCTATACTCCAAGGTTGGATTCCCTATGAAGATCAGAACAGAGTTTTTGAGGAGAGTGTTCACAGTGGGTACTGAAAACACATAATTATAAAGGTTTGTGAAAATTTTAATGAAAGAGTTTAATGACCTACAATGAATCTGAATTTCTTGGGCTGTGCATGGAAGAACTCTTCCTGAAACTTAAAACCTTACCAAATAGTCTCCTCATTGCCACCTTCATCTCCTTATTCCTAAATGTATAGATGATGGGATTCATAAAAGGTGTGATAAGGGCATCAAAGATGGCTAAAAATTTATCTATAGATAAGGTAGGGAAGGGCCACACATAAACAATAATGCAAGGACCAAAGAAAAAGAACACCACAGTGATGTGAGCTGAGAGAGTGGAGAGGGCCTTGGATGAGCTACCTGAGGAGTGTTTACAAACTGTGACCAGGATGAAGATGTAGGACACAATCAAAATGAAGAAGGTGCCCATGGAGATGAAACCACTGTTGGCAGTGACCAGAAACTCCAGTCTATATGTGTCTGTACATGCAAGCCTGATGAACCGAGGAAAGTCACAATAAAAGCTGTCCATTTTGTTGGGGCCACAAAAGGGTAAGTTTACAACAAAAGCCAACTGGGCCACAGAGTGGATAAGGCCAACAGTCCAAGCAGCAGCCAAAAGAAAAATACACATTCTCAGATTCATGATTGTCAGGTAGTGAAGAGGCTTACAGATGGCGATGTATCGGTCATAGGCCATGACTATGAGCAGCACCATCTCCGTACCCCCAACAGTGTGAATAAAGAACATCTGAGTAATGCAACCTTTCAATGAGATAACCTTATGTTTTCTGAAAAGGTCAAAAATCATCTTTGGGGTTGCAATGCTGGAAACACCTGTGTCAATGAAGGAGAGATTTGCCAGCAAGAAGTACATAGGGGAATGTAAATGATGGTCTGAGATTATTGTAAGCACAATGAGAAGGTTTCCCAGCATACTTGCTACATAAAATATTGTGAAAAATAGAAAAAGAAGAATTTGCATCTCCCAAGAAGTGGTGAGTCCCACCAAGAAAAACTCAGATACCACCGAGTAATTTCCTCCATCCATCAACTTCATGTGCAAAACATGACCCTGGAGCTTCCTGAAGAAAACAGAGTAAAAAATATATAATTTAGGGGCTTAAAGGGTAGATCCTGGCTAGATAGGGACATGAATGTCAAAAACAAAAGATTGACTTGCCAATTTTCAGTTACTTAGAGTTCACTTAGTAAAAGACCCACAAAGAGCCAGCACCAGACCTTTCTTCAGCCTAGATCTTTGCTATCAACTCATTATGTAGCCTCATTTAAAAAAAAAAAAAAAAGCAAGATGAAGTTTTGTTGATGAGATAATGCTTAATTCATTTCAATACCTCCATTTAGGATATTATCAAGAAGGAAAAATGTAGACAAAGGAAGCCCAGAATTTAAGACAAGGCATATTAGGAAATAGATTTATGCTGTCTGATTTCTGCCTGAAAAAAAAAAATGCTCCAGAACAGAAACATATGTAAAAAGGCACAGAGTTGTCTGAAGAAATGCTTGAATTTATTCTTTTTAATGGCTGCCTAAAAGTCACAATGAGTATAAACTAAAATTTATTTACTACTTCCCCTACTAGCCAATCACCTTTATTCTATGTTTATTTCTCCCAACAGACAATTCTTCCTAGCCTTGCATATTAATGCTTTTCTTTCAATGGCATGAATTCCCACAAGTGAGATTCCTAAATCAAATGCATATATTTTTTATTTTATTCAAGTTGTCTAATCACTTTCCAAAATGACTGTAACAACACATATTTCCATAAGAATAAATGTTTCTCACTTTTTAAAACCGTTGTCCTATAGTAGGTATAAAGCAAAATCTCACTACAATTTTCATTTCCCTGACAGCCAATAGATTTCAGCATCGTCCAATGTGTTTGTAATTTGGATTTGCTCCTCTGTACATTGCTTATTCACATCCTTTCCTAGTTCCTACCGTGTTGTCCTCTTCTTGTCAATTTCTAAGAGCTCTTATTTATAACGCAGATATTAAACCTGGGTCAGTTGTTATGTTTTTTTTACAAATCAATGATATATTAATTTTGTTTATAGTTTCTTTTGCTATACACAAATTTTGAATTGTTATATGGTTAAATATAGCTATTATATTTTAGTTGCTTGGTTTTAGCATTAAGTTAAAATCTCCCTTGCCCCAGGATCTTACATGTACACCCTGAGATTGTCTTTCAATATTTTATTATTTTACTTTTTCTATTTAGGTCTAAGCTCCATTATTTTTACATAAATATAAAAAAGAAATCCAATTTTAATTTCTTCCAGGTAAATAAAATTGTGACAGCACCATGTACCAAATGGCCCACTGTTCTACTGATTTTAACTACCATCTTTGTTGCATATTAAATTCCCAAACATTTTGAGATTTGTTTCTACAATCTCTATGGTGTTTCCACTGCTATATTTACCTATTTCTGTACAAATATCATAGTGATTTGTTAACAGCGACTTTTCTTACTGTATCTAATAAGGCAAATCCCTCCTTCAAAGCTTTTTCATACTTTCTTAGATACTCTTGAGTATATATTATCCATATAAATTTTATGATCATTTTACAATACCGCCAAAGCTGCCAGTGGGCTTCTTATTCGAATTGCATTAAGTTTAAGTTTTCCCACACAAAAACATTTTACATCAATGCATTTTTTTCAACTTTGTTTTATATCCTTCAATAAGATTTTATCTTTTGTTTTTGCTTGTTATTTGTTTCCATTTTCTTTAGGAGGCACAGGGAACCAAAACTGGGACCGCCTATGTGGGATGCAGGTGTTCAACCACTTGAGTCATATCTGTTCCCATCATTTCTCTTTTATATATGTTCCATGCCTTCTTTGTTAAAATTATTCCTTGTGTTTTATTGCCTTTTTCCTTGGCATTATGAATGCCTTTTCTCATTTCCGTTTCAAGGGTCTTCTTGTTGAGAGTAGAGAAAAACTGCTTGTTTGTTTTCGTCTTTTATGTATAGTCACCAATACATTCTATTATTGGATCTAATCATGACTTACCGACGTTTCTTGGGTTTTCTAGTTTTACGTAATCATGTTAACAGCAAAAACAGATTATTTTTTGTTCTTTGTTTTTTTGCTGGTTCAATTAAGATATTATTTATTTCTACACACTCTCCCATTTATTAACATGAAAGTCCTTCTATACTGTTTGATTCTTGTCATGATTATCATCCCTCTCCCAGTCATGCATTTCTCTACTCTTCTTTTAAAATAAGATAACAACTCTTACTCGTACCAATATGTCCTATTTCCTTCTTGTTTTCCCCAACCACAATTAAGATGAGACCTTTAGAATACGTTTCTCCCCCATCTCCTCAACTCTTCTCCTTCTGGAATTCCTTTTTTTTTTTTT
>PVKH010028145.1:0-12899 GCA_004027955.1 Chaetophractus vellerosus
TTAAGTTGCAGCAACAGGTGGGGTAAAACCCCTGAAAGGATGGGGTACTGCTTTATAGGATGCAGTATATGCTTTCAATCAGAAACCATTAAATGATGTGGTCTCTCCAACTGCCAGAATACATGGGAACAGAATGCAAGGCATGGAAGTAAGCTAGCTCCTAACAACCTACTCACAGAAGTATTAATTTCCATCTCAAGCAACTCTGAGCCTTAGTCCTCAGGGGGGAAGCTTAGTCCCCATGCTGAGTATGCTTCTAACAAGGTACACAAATGAATTTGAACATCAGACTACCACTTGGACATTTTGAGCCCCTTATGCCACTTAGCCAACAGGCAGAAAAAAAAGGGGGTTAATCTACTGACTTTCGTGATGTGTTCTGATTACCCATGGGAAATCAGGTTGCTTCTACATGATGGAAGAAAGAAGGACTATCTCTAGAACCCTCCTGGAATTCTCTGGGGGCCTCTTTTAGTACATCCATGTTCAATAATAAAAGTTAAATGGAAAACCACAGCAAGTGAAAACAGGCAGGAAAGTGAAGACTCAGACTTTTCAGGAATGAAGGGTTGGGTCACTCTAACGTATAAATAACCCCAACCAGCTGAGGTTGTGAAATGAGAGCAGTGGAAATACAAAATGGGTAGTGGGAAAAGGAGCCATAGATGTCAATTTTGCTCTTGTGACCCATTAAGGAAATGAGGACCACAGAAGCTTTGCATGTTTCCTATTTGCTTTTAATATGTGTATATTCGTCTATGTTAATCATTTTCTTCTATCTCCTTCCAATTTTTATTCTATATACAAGTTATTGTAACTTAACTTACTTAACTGTTATAGGTACAATTTACCCTTTAGGTAACAGAATGTTCAATGGCATTGTGATTTTGAGGAGTAATTAATATAGCCAGGAAGGAGTGAAATGACTTGGGGCTATGCATCTCATTTGGGGGAATGGGTGAGAACTTCTTCACTTGTAAAGACAGTTAGCTGTCTTCTTAAATAGAAACAGAGTTGTTTTGATGTACAAAAGTTCAAATGTATGGAAGATGAGCAGCCTAAAGAATGGACTATGCCAGTTACAGATCATTTTAGTTTCCTTGGCTGCTCAAGCAAATGCCATACAGTGAGTTGGCTTAACCAATGGGAATTTAGTTGCTCACAACTAGGAGAATACCAAATCAAGCCCAAATCAAGGCTTCATCAAGGTGATGCTTTCTTCCAGAAGACATTCTGGGGCTGGCTGCCAGAGATCCTTGGTCCTTGGCTTCTCTGTCTCATAGCAATGTACATGGCAGTCTCTCCTGTCCCTTCTCTTCTGGGTTCAATTGATGTTCAGCTGCTGCTCCCTTTGTGGCTTTCTCTCTGTTTGTCTGAATTTCATTTATCTTATAATGGACTTCAGTAATTAGATGAAGACCCATCCTGATTGAGTTGGGACATACTTTAACTGAAGTAACCTTATGAAAAGTCCTACCTACAATGGGTTCCCACCCACAGGAATGGATTAAGTTTAAGAACATGTTCTCCTGGGGGTACACTGCTCAAAACCATCACACAGATTAACTGCCTCTCAGCTTCAAATCAACCCTTTTTGCATTCTCTATGAAAATGGATCTGGCCTTCTAAATATTTTTCCTGTGTCAACTGGAGTGATGCTAAGCTTTGTCACTAGAGGATACTGGAAAGAAACTGAAGGAAAAGTTTTGCTTCTTGGTTCCAGTGTGCTCATAGGGCAAGCTCCTGCAGTGCACATGGCTTTTCCAGCAACAGACTCCTGCAGTGTGTGGAGGAAGTGCTAGCACCCAGCACTTCCCCTAGCACCCCCATCCCCTACCTCAGGCAGGTTCAAAATAGAACCTTTAGTGTGACATCTTCCCATGAACCGCTTTCCTCGGCACCCTAGAGGGTGGCTTTTTTTTTTAATTTTAAAGATTTATTTTTTATTTCTGCTTTGTGTCTCCCCCCATCCCCCCGCCCCGCTGCGGCGACGCGCTGAGTCAGCTTCACGGGCGAGTGGCGGCCTTGCCCACTTGCGGGCAGCCTGCCCCACTTGTGGGCGGCTCTGCTCTGCCCGTGGTGGCTTTTGCCCTGCCCACGGCGGCACTGCCCCACCCACGGCGGCTTTGCCTAGAAGGTGGATTTCTAACAAATTCCAGGGGTGGATTTCCAGCACAACTGACAATTATAGCACCACTGGAACTTCTCCACATCCACTGTGACATCAGAATGATATTTTTGCTGTTCAGTGAACCATGGCTTAGCCCTCTCCAATAAGATCTGGAGCTCAGTCCTGAGATGGTGTCCTCCCTGTGTGGTGTATTTCAGCCCTAGGGGCAGTGCCTGCCCCTTATTATCTTCTATTCCTATCTTCTTTAGCGTTATCTCTACTTCTTACTAGCCAATCCCTCATTACTCTAATCCTTTTATAATTAAAGATTCCTAACATTAAACTTTATCTGTTGAAACTGTTGTATGGTTTCTTGTCTACTGCTTGGAGACAAAAACTGATCTACAGGGAAGCAGATGTGGCTCAAGTGGTTGGACATCCATCTACCATGTGGAAGGACCCAGTTTCGACCCCCAGGACCGCTTGGTAAAATTTTAAAAATGCAAGCAAGTCACAGGCCCACACGGATGCACAGCAAGCCAGGCCCGCTGAGCCACACAACAAGATGGTAACACAACAAAAGAGAAATGTAGGGGAGAGCCAAGGCAAGATGTGCCAGAAACCAGGAACTGAGGTGGCCCAAGTTACAGGGTACCTCTCTCTCACACATTGGAGGTCCCTAGGATTGAATCCTGGTGAAGCCTAGAGGAGAAAAGTAAGAAGAGAAGGCAAGAAACAGACACAGAAGATCACCCATCAAATGGAAACAGACAGCAAGCCGGGGTGGGGGGACGACTCATAGAACTGCACACCAAAAAGAAAAAAATAAAGTCAATTAAAACAAACCTGATACAGCAAGTATGAGATTCAATAATAACTTAGCTATAACAAAAATGAAGCAGATGCAGGAAGCCTTGTAACGTAAAGAAGAATTTTCAAAAAATGAGAGGCAGTGGGTTCTCAGTACAAGCACAGGCTGGATGATGACTTTGCAGGGATATTCCATCTGGGGTAATTCAGGTCTCAATGATGAGGGAATTCACAGTGACCTCAAAAACACCTTACACTCACAGCATACCTTAAGGTTTCCAAATAGCTCTCACATACTGTTTTATTTGAATCTACACCCCCAAAAAGAGCTATACACAGGGAAGCGGATGTGACTCAAGCGATTGGGCTCCCATCCACCATATGGGAGGTCCAGGGTTTGATTCCTGGGGCCTCCTGGTAAAAAGCAAGCTGGCCCACACAGAGTGCTGGCCCGCGTGGAGAGCTGGTGCAGCAAGATGATGCAACAACAACAACAAAAAGAGACACAGAGGAGAGACAATGAGAGATGCAGCAGACCAGGGAGCTGAGGTGGTGCAAGAGATTGAGCAGCCTCTCTCCACTCTGGAGAGTCCCAGGATTGGTTCTCAGTGCCACCTAAAGAGAAGACAAGCACACACAGAGAGAAGACAGCGAGTGCAAAACAACGAGGGGCGGGAGGAGAAATAATCTTTTATTTATTTTTTTTTTTTTAAAGAGCTATACACAACATGGATGACTGTGCCAATTACACAAATAAGGAAAATGAAGCAGATGCTGAGGGCTTAAGTGTCTTGTCCCAGGTCACAAAGAGAACCAGATGGGGCCCCAGAATTACAATGACTTCTTTCTTATTCAGCTCCCAGGTTCTGTCCACTCTACTAGACACCAAGGGCAATTGTCATTATTAGGAGGTAGAGAGTGGGGAAAGGAAGAGGAAAGAGAGAGGAATAATAAAATGAGACAGTCTGAAGAAGGGAAGCCCTAAACAGGGCCTTTTTCCCTATGGTCAAAAGGAGAAATGAAACTTAAAATGTCAGAACCCAAAGCAAAGTATAGAGAAATCACAATAGCTCTGTCCTGCACCTGGTAAGTACTTTGTGTTGTAAACAATTTAATTTACATGCTTAAGTTCATTTGTTTAGGATTAGACAAAGCAATTCATCAGTACTCTCTATGGTGTTTCCATAGAAGCAAGATGCTGTCTTAGCTGTCTGGCTTGGTTATTACCTACCCTATTAAAAAAAAAAAAAAAAAAAAAAAAAAAAGACCCTCAAATTCTATATCTACCTTTAAATGCTAGAAAATTGTAATTCTCAGATTGTTCATGCCCTGCTAAAAAAAAAGTGGTGACTGACTTCCACTTCTGGTCATGATGAAATAAAAAGGACTGAACTTACCCTCCTGCATTAAACAACCAAAAAAAAAAAAAAGATAAAATATATGAATCAAACATTTTCAGATACTGGACAACAAAAAAGAAGACTCTAATTCCTGAGAGAAAGGAAACAAACTAGTTGAGCCCTATGATCACCCTGGCTCTCTGCCTAGAAGTACATTCCTGAACATGGAGAAAGGAGGTGATCAAATAGAAACTTGGATCTACAAAAAGAAATGAAGAGCCCTGGAGATGATAAATATGTGGTAAATAAAAAAGACTTCTGTTATATAGAAAAGAGTGATATAAAGTAGGTATAGCTAATATAGCAAGAGCAGAGATAAAATGGAATGCTAAGGAATGCTCAATTATTCCAAAAGAAGGCAGAAAAAGAGGGAAAAAAAAGAAGTCTTGACTGAAAGAATGAATACAAAGAACATTCTCTGATTGTAACAAAATTAAATTAAAAACCAGTAACCAAAAAATATCTGGAAAACTCAAATATTTGAAAATGTAAAAGCACAGTTTTGGAGAAAGATTTGAGCTGGGAGGGGGGGTTCATTTCTCCATGTCTGCTGACCTTGCATTAAAGTGCTTTCCTTTCTTGGGAAAAAAAAAAGAGCACATTTTTAAATAACCCAAGGCTCAAAGGAGAGAAATAAGAAAAATATTTTGAACTGAATGAAAATGATATGCAACATAACAAAAAGTTTTAAAACATAACCAACTCATTGCTTGAAGGAAAATTTATAGGTTAAATTCTGATATTTGAGAAAAAGGAAGGTCTAAAATCAATTATCTAAGTTTATCCCATAGAATCTAGGGAAAAAATGACCAAAATAGACCCAACATAGGTAGAAATAAGGAAAAAATAAGGGCAAGAGTGGAAATAACTGAAATTGGAAATACAGGAAATAGAGAAAATCAAAGAAACCAAAAACATCAAAACTTCCTAAATCTCCAGGCAGACTGATCAAGAGAAAAAGAGAATAAAAACAAATTATCAATATCAGAATGGAGAGAACATTACTACAGATCCTATAAACTTTGAAAATACAACATTATTATGAAAAATTTTATACCAATAACTGAGACTTAGATGAAATGGACAAATTTCTTCAAAGATACAAATTACAAAGCTCAGTTGGAATACAAAATCTGGATGTCCCATATCTATTTAATAATTTAATATATTGAAAATTTTTGGACAGGGATTTTATTTTTTTAAAAACAAATCTATTTTATTGATACATATTAATAAAGCATACAATTTATCCAAAGTGTACAATCAATGGTGTTTGGTATAATCACATAGTTGTGTGTTCATTACTTCAATCATTATTAAATAATTTTTGTTATTTCAGTAATAATAATAATAAACAAAAAACAGGCAAACAAACAAACAAAAAAATTCCTCACCTCTCAATCTCTCTGTTTCCCCTGCTGTACATAGCTGCTATTTCTGGCTATTCTTACACAATTATTTATTTGTTTATTAAGCAGTTTTAATGAGATAGATTCACATACCATAGGATCCATTCAAAGTATACAATCAATGGCTTTTAGTATAATCACAATGTTGTACATTCATCATCTCAAAAATTTTAGATCAATTCCTCCAAAAAGAAAGACTCCACTCCCTTTTGCATTCCTTCCTCAGCCCTACATAACCACTAATCTAATATTATCTTTATAAATTGATTTATACTTACATTACATTTTATATAAATGGAATCATACAATATGTAGTACTCTGTGTCTGGTCTCTTTCACTTAGTATAATCTTGGAGGTTTTTTTTGCCCGATATTAACATTTTATAGTATTAACCAACATTTGTTCAGCTTCAAAGAAAAATGGTCTTATATATGCAAATTTACCCATATTCATATTTCACATAATATATTCATATTTCACATAATATATTTAGTTGATAATAGTGCAATCATAAAATATTTGTCCTTTTGTGTCTGGCTTGCTTCATTCAATATAATGTCCTCCAGGTTCATCCATGTTGCCATATGTTTCACCACTTCATTTCTTCTTACAGTTGCATAATATTCCATCATACGTATACTTCACAATTTGTTTATCTATCCAGCAGTTGATGTACACCCGGGTTGTTTACAACTTTGGGCTATCATGAATAACGCTGCTATGAACATCGGCATACAGGTGTCTATTCGTGTCACTGCTCTCAGTACTTCTGGGTATATACCTAGCAAAGGTATTGCCATGTACTATGGCAAGTCTATATTCAACTTCCTTAGGAACTGCCAAACAGTCTTCCACAGTGGCTGTACCATTCTACATTCCCACCAATAGTGAATGAGCATTCTTATCTCTCCACTACTTACAGTTTTCCGACTTTTTAATAACAGCCAGCCTAATAGGTACGAAATGATATCTCACTGTAGTTATGAATTGCATTTCCCTAATAACTATTAGAGTATAACAATTTTTCATGTATTGCTTTTTTAATGTGTTGCACATTTTTCATGTGTTGCTTCGCCATTTGTATTTCTTCTTTGGACAGTTGTCTTTCCAAGTCTTTGCCCATTTTTTAATCAGATAGTTTGTCTTTTTATTGTTGAGCTATATGATCTCCTTATAGAACACGGATATTAACCCCTTATCAGATATGTGATTGCCAAATATTTTCTCCCATCGAGTTGGCTGCCTTTTCATCCTTCTGACAAAGTCATTTGAGGTGCAAAAGTGTTGAATTTTGAGGACATCCCATTTATCTATTTTGTTGTTGTTGTTGCTCATGTTTTGGGTGTAAGGTTTAAGAAACTACCACCAACCACAAGATCTTTAAGATGTTTACCTACATTTTCTTCTATGAGCTTTATGGTTGTAGCTTTTACATTTAGGTCCTTGATCCATTTTGAGTTAATTTTTGTATAAGGTGTGTGATAGAAGTCTTCTTTCTTTTGGATATGGCTATCCAGTTCTACCAGCACTATTTGTTGAACAGACTGTTCTGGCACAGCTGGGTGGGCTTAACAGCCTTGTCAAAAATCACTTGACTGTAGATATGAGGGTCAATTTCTGAGTTCTCGACTCTGTTCCATTGGCCAATCTGTCTGTCCTTATGCCAGTACCATGCTGTTCTTACCACTGCAGATAATACTATGCTTTAAAGTCAGGAAGTGGGGGCCGGCTGTAGCCCAATTGGTAGGGCGCCAGTTTACCACATAGGAGGCCCCAGGTTCGGTTCCTGGGGCCTCCTCGAGCAGGCAGACCGCCTTGAGAAGGCAAGCTGCTGCGGGCAGGGCAAGCCGCCACGGGCAGGGCAAGCCCCCGTGAGCAGGGCAAGCCGCCGTGAGCAGGCAGGCCGCCGCGTGGTGAGCTGACTCGGCGGGTCGCCGCAGCGGGGGGAGACAAGCAGACACAGAAGAATGCAAAAATGAACACAGCAAGAACAAGCAGAAAGGGGGGGATATGTAATAAATTTAAAAATTAAAAAAGAAATCTTTAAAAAAAAATAAAGTCAAGAAGTGAAAGTCCTACAACTTCGTTCTTCTTTTTTAAAGACGTTTTTGGCTATTTAGGGGCCTTTACCCTTCCAAATAAATTTGATTATTGGTTTTTTGATTTCTGCAAGAAAGGTTGCTGGGGTTTTTATTAGGATTGAGTTGAATCTGTAAATTAGTTTGGGTAGAACTTACAAGAATATTTAGACTTCCAATCTATGAACATGGAATGTCCTTCCATTTATTCAAGTCTTCTTCTTTTAGCAATGCTTTGTGGTTTTCTGAATACAGGTCCTTTATATCATTGGTTATGTTTATCCCTAAATATTTGATTGTTTTAGTTGCTATTATAAATGGAATTTTAAAAAATTTCCTCCTCAGAATGCACATCAGTAGTGTATAGAAATGCTATTGATTTGCGTATTAACTTGTATCCTGACACTTTGCTTAACCCATCTATTAATTCTAGTAGCTTTGTTGTGGACTTTTCAGGATTTTCAAGATATAGGATCATATCATCAGTGAGAACTGGAAGTTTTACTACTTCCTTTCCTATTTGGGTACCTTTTATTTCTTTGTCTAGCCTAATTGCTCTAATTAGAACTTCTAGCACAATATTGAATAATAATTGGCAGTGGGCAACCTTCTCTTGATCCTGATCTCAGCAGGAAAGCTTTCAGTCTTTCACCATTCAGTACAATACTTGCTAGCTGTAGGTTTTTCATATATGTAACTTTACCATATCAAGAAAGCTTCCTTCTATTCCTATCTTTTGGAGTGTTTTTATCAAGAAAGGGTGCTGTATTTTGTCAAATGTCTTTTCTGTGTCAATTAAGAGGATAATGTGATTTTTTTTTTGTCTTCAACTTATCAATGTGTTTTATTACACTAATGGATTTTCTTGTATCGAACCACCCTTGCATACCTGGGATAAAACCCACTTGATCGTGGTGTATAATTCTTTTAATGTGCTTTTGGATTCTGTCTGCAAGTATTCTGTTGAGGATTTTTGCACCTATATTCACTAGATAAATTGGTCTGTAATTTTCTTTTTTCGTAGTGTCTATATCTGGTTTTGGTATTAGGGTGATGTTGGTTCATGGAATGAGTTCGATAGCATACTTTCTTATTCAATTTTTTGGAAGAGGTTGAGCAAGATGGGTATTATGTTGTCTTTGAATGATTGGTAGAAGTCACCTGTGAAGCCACCTGGTCCTGGGCTTTTCATCTTTGGAAGGTTTTTGATGACTGTTTCAATCTTCATTTGTGATTGGTTTGTTGAGGTCTTCTATTTCTTAAAGGGTCAGTATAAATGGTTTGTGTGTTTCTAGGAGTTTGTCCATCTCGTACATTTTCTAGGTTTTTGGCATACAGTTGTTCATAGTATCCTTTTATGATCTCTCCTATTTCAGTGGGGTCAGTGGTAATGTTCCATTGTTTTTTTGTTCTCGATTTCATTTATTTCTGCTCTGATCTTTACTATTTCTTTCCTTTGGCTTGATTTGGAATTAGTTTGCTGTTTGTTTTCTAGTTCCTCAATTTTAGCTCTTTCTTTTTTATTGTAAACATTGAGGGCTATAAATTTCCCTCTCAGCACTATCTTTGTGGTATCCCAAAGGTTTTGATATGTTGAGTTCTCATTTTCATTAACCTTAATATATTTGCTGGATTCTCTTGCAATTTCTTTTTTGACCCACTGATTGTTTAAGAGTCTGTTGTTTAGGAAGCGGATGTGGCTCAAGTGATTGGGCTCCTGTCTACCATGTAGGAGGTCCAGGTTCGCAAGGTGGCCCATGTGGAGTTCTGGCCCATGTGGGAGTGCTGGCCCGCCCAGAGAGCTGGCACAGCAAGATGATGCAACCAAAGAGGCACAGAAGAGAGACAATAAGAGATGTAGCAGACCAGGGAGCTGAGGTGGCGCAAGAGATTGAGCAGCCTATTTCTAATCTGGAGGGTCCGAGGATCAGTTCCCAGTACCGCCTAAAGAGAAGACAAGCAGACAAAGAAGAACACATAGACAGCAGACAGCGAGTGCAATACAATGAAGGGGGGTAAGGGGTAAGAAAAAAATAACTTTTTTTTTTAAGAATGTGTTGTTTAATCTCCATTTATTTATGAATTTTCCATTTTTCCATCCGTTATTGATTTCCAGCTTTATTCCATGATGGTCAGAGAAAGTGTTTTGTATAATTCCAGTCTTTTAAAATTTATTCAGCTTTGTCTGTGACCCAACATATGGTCTATCTTGGAGAAGGATCCACTGGCACGTTAAAAGAATGTATATTGCGAAAGTAATTAGTGCCACTTAAATGTACACTTGAAAAATGGCTAAAATAGCAAACTTTGGGTAATATGTATTTTTACCACAATAAAATGGTTTTTTTAAAATGTATATCCTGCTGTTTTGGGGTACAATGCTCTATAAATGTCTGTTAGGTCTAATTCATTTATCATATTATTCAAGCTGTTTCTCTTTTTATCCTTTGTCCAGATGTCCTATCCAATACTGAGAGTGGTATATTAAGGACTCCAGCTGTTATTGCAGAACCATATATTTCTCCCTTCAGTTTTGCCAGTGTGTGCCTCATGTATCTTGGGGCACTGAGGTTAGGTGCATAAATATTTACTACACTTATTTCATCCCGCTGAATTGCCCCTTTTATTAATATTTAATGACCTTCATCCCTTGTAACAGTTTCACATTTAAAATCTATTTTGTCCAATATTAGTATCATTTCTCCAGCTCTTTTTCGTTTACTATTTGCATGTAATATCTTTTCCAACCTTTCACTTTTAACTTGGTTTTATCCTTACATCTGAGGTGAGTCTCTTGTAGACAACATATAGTTGGCTCATATTTTTTTATGCATTCTATCAGTCTATGTCTCTTGATTGGGGAGTTCAAGCCATTAACATTCAATGTTATTACTGTAAAGACATTACTTATTTCATCTGTTTTGACTTGGCTTTCTGTTATCACATCATACTATCTTTTTATCCTTTAATTTGCCCTTTTATATAATCATCATTTCTATACTCTTTTCCAATTCTCTTGCCCTTGTTTTCTCCTTTCAAGCTGCTGCACTCCCTTTGGTATTTCTTGTAATTCTTGTCTTTTGGTAACACATTCTCAGTTTGTGTTTGTCTGTGAAGACTTTGAACTCCCCTTCATTTCTGAAGGACAGCTTTGCTTGGATACAGAATTCTTGGCTGGCAAGAATTTTCTCTTTCAGTACCTTAAATACATCATACCACATTCTTCTCTCCTCCATGGTTTCTGATAAGAGGTCAGCACTTAATTTTATCAAGGTTCCCTTGTATGTGATGCTTTGATTTTTCTCTTGCTGCTTTCAGAATCTTCTCTTTATCTCTGATATCTGTCATTCTGAATAGTAGGTGTCTCAGGGTAGGTCTATTAGGATTTATTCTGTTTGGGGTGTGTTGTCCTTCTTCAATATTGATATTTATGTCCTTCATAAGGGTAGGGAAGTTTTCAGTCATTATTTCCTCAAATATTCTTTCTGCCCCTTTCCCATTCTCTTCTCCTTCTAGGACACCGATAATGTGCATGTTTCTGCATTTCATATTGTCATTCAATTCCCTGAGACTCTGTTCCATTTTTTCCATTCTCTTTTCTTTCTGTTCTCCTGTCTTTACCACTTCAAATGTTCTGTCTTTGAAATCACTAATTCTGTATTTAAACAATTCAAATATGTTCTTACGTGCCTCTAATGTATTTTGAATCTCATCTATCATGTCTTTCATTCCCATAAGGTCTGTTACTTTTCTTTGCAGATTTTCAAACTGCTGTTTATGCTCACCCAGTGCCTTCTTAATATCCTTTACCTCTTTAGTCATATTTTCCTTCAATTCTTTAAATTGATTTTGGAAAGTTGCATGATTATCATTGATTGTCTTAAATCCTGTATCTCTTCAGGATATTTGATTTGTTCCTTTGGCTAGGCCATCTCTTCCTGTTTAAAGATTTATTTTTTATTTATTATATATACCCCCCGCCCTTCCTGCTTGTTCTTGCTGTGTTCATTTTTGCTTTCTTCTGTGTCTGCTTGTCTCCCCCCACTGCGGTGACCCACCGAGTTAGCTCACTGCATGGTGGCTTGTCTTCCCTGCGGGGGCTTACCCTGCCCGTGGCGGCTTTGCCCTGCCCGCAGCGGCTTGCCTTCTTGAGGCGGTCTGCCTGCTTGAGGAGGCCCCGGGAACCGAACCTGGGCCCTCCCATGTGATAAACTGGAGCCCTACCAATTGAGCTACAGCCGGTTCCCAGCTTGTAATTTTTTGCTGATGTCTAGGCATCTGGATATGTTGGTGAATTTACTCTGATGGTCAATTTCTCTCTCTTGCCTATTATTATTTTTTCATAGCTCTTCTTTGATATTTGGTTCAACTTATCTTAAGTCTTTAAAATTGCCCAGCATAAGTTATCAAAATCATGCCAGGGACTCAGTAATGGGGCACAGATTTTCTCCTAGAAGTTAGAGATCAGAGAGACCCAATTGTAGTTTCTATCCATTCAATTTCAAGACCATCCAGCAGATGGCACTCATTGGTACACCTTTCCACAGTGGTTTATCTCTTGGTTTTCCTTGGCCAGAACCAAGATTCTAAGTGGACTCCACTGGCTGAATTCACTGAAGAAAAGCCCCCCAACTCCCCCTCCCTTTTCCCTTGTAATAGCTGACAGGGAGGAAGACATCTGCTCCCCCTCTCAGTCAGCTGCAATGAGCCAGGGATTTTACCCTCACTTAATATGTCAGGGGTGGGGAAGGGGAGCGCTTCCAGGCAGCCAGTTTGTTGTTTCGGTTCTTCATATCTCTGTCCCTCACCCTCCTAGGAGTTGTAAAGCCTTGTCCTGGTCAGTTGATCCCCAAAGCAGGTACCTTGGGCAGCTTTTGGCTCTTTTTCTGTTGTTTTTGTGAGAGAACTAAGGCTTGACTGCCTAATCCCCTGCCATCTTCCCATAATCTTCTGAATTTTTAATTTAAAACTTTTCCACAAAGAAAACTCCAGACACAGAATGGCTTCACTGGTGAATTCTGTCAAACTTTTAAGGGAGAAACAATACCAATTCTACCCAAAATCTTACAGAAAACAGACAGAAGGGAATAC
>PVKH010028147.1:0-12893 GCA_004027955.1 Chaetophractus vellerosus
TATGGTCCAAAATGTAAACCATAATGTAAATCATGTAGCAATGATTTGATATTTGCACATCAATTTTAACAGATGTATCATCCATATATAAAATGTAATTAAAAGGGGAGTTGTGAAAAGGTGAGGATGTTGGGTATATGGGAATCCCCTATATACTGTACATGACTTTCAGTACCCTAAATCTTCTTTGAATACAAGATGAAAAAAATAAGACACTGGGAGAATAAATGGAAGAAAATATCATGGTACATACAAGAAAACATATCTTTCAGTGAAGAAAGACATAATGTCAATTTTTAAAATTATATATTTTTATTTTTTATTTTTTCAAATTTGTTTTAAAAATTATTGTATTTTATTTGTTATTTTAAAAATCATCATATTCTTCATTATCTTATTAATAGTACTTGATTATTCTGTTGGCTTCATTTTTTAAGAAGTTTTGGATCACAGAAGGTTTAGAACTCTGGCAGGAGAGGATTATTGGTATGGGGTGTTGTGATGGGGCATGTATCAGAGGAGGTTCCCCTGGGGCATCCTCTAAGACATATGAAGGTGTTCAAGTGTTCATGGGACACTGTCACTCTGAGTGGGGATTCACACAAAAACCCTAAGAATATTGAATATCAATACTGGGGATCTCTGCCACATTCTCTAATGGGACAGCAAGAATATCCTGAGTACAAGGGCACTGACTAGTGAAGGAGGATGGCCCATTTATTGGCCCTTGATATTGATGACTGTACTTATGAAACTTTACTTTTGAAATTTAAACTTATCTTAGTATTATATGATACCAAAGAATAACCTCCTGACTGCCTTCTTGTTTCTCAAATTTGGCCTCTCTCTAAGCCAAACTCAGCATAAAGATGCATTACTTTCCCTACAGCATGGGACATGATTCCTGGGGATGAACCTGCCTGGCACCAAGCAAGAACTAGCAATGCAACTGGAAAAAGACCTTGAACAAAAGGGGGAAAGAGTAAAGACAAATGAGCTTATATGGCTAAGAGACTTCAATGTGAGTTGGTGGGGGGGGTCATTCCAGAGGTTATGCTTATGCAAGCATCAGCAGGATCTCATTGACTGCTAAAGTAAATATTACCTCAAATACTGAGACTTCAGAGGGATCTGTAGACATCCAGACACTATAGGCAATACAGACAGCTCAACAGTTTGGTGCCATTGGGCCTTACTTTGGAATTTATGCTCCCCAGTGTGACAGAGATGGACTCAGTTGTGTTTTCCCTACCAGTGGGTCTTCTGCTCCTTCTATTTGGACCTATAGTTAGCACTAGATTGATAGATGTATTTCATAGGGACTTAAATATTTGCTCTGTCCATGTGCTTTTGGGCCCTGAATCTCAAAGGAATTACTAAATCCACTCTGCAGTTCACTGGTTTCACCCAGGATGAATAATGAGG
This sequence comes from Chaetophractus vellerosus, assembly GCA_004027955.1. Lineage (NCBI taxonomy): Eukaryota > Metazoa > Chordata > Mammalia > Cingulata > Chlamyphoridae > Chaetophractus > Chaetophractus vellerosus. Next base: position 1,426 of record PVKH010028147.1, read on the forward strand.
AGATAATGATGGACAGAGTCCATCCCAAGGAACAGAGAGAATCTGCAACTGCAAGCAAGATAGTCCTTGCATCTGGCCCATGGGATCTAAAATTCCTCTTAATTAGAGAGGGAGTGGGCATCACCATCACAGAATCCTCAGAATCGGGGAAGGAACAATGGACAAGTGTAGACTTACTTTTATTATACTATAGACTTGATTGTGATTCTAATAATGGAAGAACTTTTATCAATGATGTGGGGGCAGTGGCCACTGGGGGTTCTGAGGGGAGGGAGAGGGAAAAATAGGTATAATATGAGGGCATTTTGGGGACTTGGGAATTGTCCTGAATGACATTGCAGTGACAGATACAGCCCATTGTTTGTCTTGTCATAACTTATAAAATTGTGCCGGAGAGAGTGTAAGCTACAATGTAAACTATAATGCACACTTAGTGGCAATGCTCTAAATCATGTTCATCAATTGTAACAAATGTTCCATACTAAAAAAGAATGTTGTTAATGTGTGAAATGTGGGAGTGGTAGGAACTGGGGCATATGGGAATCCCTTATTTTTCATGTAGCATTTCTGTAATCTAATTATCTTTAAAAAATGAAAATGTATATAAAAAAGATAAATAGCAATTTCAGCAATATAATAGGATATAAGATCAACATACAAATATCAGCTGTATTTCTATACACTAGCAATGAAAAATCAGAAAATGAAATGAATAAAATGATTCCATTTACAATAGCATGAGAAAGAATAAAATTCTTAGGAATAAATTTAACTATGGAAGGACAACACTTTTACTCTGAAAACTACAAAAAACTGCTTGCAAAAATTAAAGAAGACCTAAGAATGATAACATATATTCTGTTAATGGATTTTAAACAATGTAATTAAGATGGTAATACTGATCTAAACTCTATACTGTTCATCTGAAAATCCCACCTGTTATTTTTGATGAAATGGAAAAGTTGATTCTAAGTTCACAGGCAATTGTTTATTATCTTGAATAGCTAAAATCATCTGAGAAAGAAGACAATGTTCAAGGACACAAAACTTCTGATATCAAAACTTATTACAAAGTTTCAGCAGTGTGGTACTGGCATGAGTATAAGCATATAAGATGATGCAATAAAATTGAGATTCCAGAAATAAATCCATCTATGTTTTTCAAGTAAATTTACCTGGGTACCAAGACTATTAGACAAGTATTAAATAGTATGCTAAAGAAATGTTTCTAAGACAAACAGATATTAAAGAAAACTGTCCAGCGCCATACCCAAAAATTAACTCAAAATGTACTAAAGGCATAATACAAGAGATAAAACCATAAAAATCCTTGAAGAAAACACAGTGAAAAATCTTCAAGACATTGCATTTGGCAATGGTTTTAAAATATGGAATCCAAATTTCAAATAACAAAAGAAAAAGTAGTAAAGAAAAAAAGGTAGCAATGCTACACAAACTATTTCAGAAAATAGAGGAATTTCATAACTCATTGTATGAAGTCAGCACTGCATAAATACCAAATCACATTTTCAAAATGACAGACCAATATCCCTTATGAACATAATCACAAGACATTTAACAAAATATTAAGATATTAAATCAGCAACATATTTTCAAAAAGTAATAATCCACAGTGACCATTTGGAATTTATCCAAGGAATGAAAGCTTGATTTATCATTCAAAACCACTCAATGTATTTCTATAAATTAACAGAATATAGGAGAAGAATCACATGATCATTTTAATAGATACTTAGAATTTTTATTATAAAAGTCAACACAGAAATAAGATTTATTTTTAAAATTAGCAAACAAGGACTAGAAAAGAACTTGCTCAACCTAATGAAGTGCATCTATTTAAAACTTACAACTAATATCATACTTAATGTTGAATACTTTCCCTCTAAGACTGATAACAAGATGAGTATGTACACTCTCAATGTTTCTGTTGAGCATTGTATCAGAAGTTCTGGCCATCACCTTAAGGCAAAGAAAATAAATAAATACATAGAATTTGGAAAGAAAATCACAAAATTGTAAATATATTTTATTTTGAAGTAACACGATTGTGTTGTGAGAAAATGTTCTGTTCCACTGATCTATATATTCATCCCTATACAAAGCAGTAAGAAAATCTTTGAGTAAATGTAACAAGGTCACAGGAAACAAATCCAATGTAGTAAAATCAATTGTATTACTACAAGCAAAAATTTTTTAAAAATTAAATTTAAAGGAAAATGTTATGTACAGAACTGATAGAAAATTTGAAATACTAGAGATAATTTTTTTAAAAAATATACTCAATTATAGTATATGAAAACTAATATATAACTAAATGGAAACATATACAATGTTGATAAATTAGAGGACTCATTAATTTTTCCTTGTCAATTTTATAAATTCAATGCAAATCCACTTAAAAATTATCAAAAATTTTGGAGAACACACAAGCACATTCTGAAAATTATACAGAAATTTAAAAGAACCTAGAGTAACAAATCACTCTCTAATAAAAGAACACAGGGTGATCGCTGTACCTAATTTCAAGATTTCCTATAAATCTCCAATAATAAAGGCTATGTGGCATTGGCATAAGGATTAATATAGACACCAGTAGAACAGAACAGACAGTCCATATGCAGACTCAAATACATATATATTTTTTACAAAATGTCAAAATAATTTAATAGGGAAAGAATAAACTTTGCAATAAATTTTGCAAATTTCATATGAACCAAATGACTATCCATATGAAAAATATGAACCATAAGCATTATCTCACAACATACAAAAAAGTCAACTCAATGTGTATCAAAGCTAAACCTATAAAAATTCTAGAAAAAATTTTTATGCCACTGAAGTAGACTAATATTTGTTATATGGTACATTTTTGTTTCTAATGGCTTCCAATGCAATATAACAGAACTGTGTTGGCTTTTATAATGGGGATTTATTAGGTTAAATATTTACAGTTATGAGCCTGTGAAAGAGTCAAATTCAAGGTATTATCAAGAGATGCTGCTGACAATGTTGTTGCTCTGGTCAATCAGAAACATGGCAGGGAATAATGGTGGCCCTGCTCATCTCACCTGGCTTCTCTCTGGCTTTTATTCTTGTGTCTCTGTGAGGTTTTAAAGGATTCCAGCAAGAGGTCCAAGGCCCATCCCTCAATGAAATAAGTCAATCAACAGGCCCCACATCCACAGGAATGGAACAACTCCAAGAAAATTATCTCTGTGGGGTCCACAAAAGATTCAAACTCTCACATGGTACAATAAGCATGAACTATAAGAAAAAAATTAAGTACATGCACAACTCATTAATAAGGAATCCAAATTCCCTATTTTTAAATGTGTAAGTTATGGGAAAAGAAACTTCATTCATAAATGAAGATATAGAAGTAACTAATCAGAAGATGAAAAGAAATCAGAATAGTTTACTACTACCTACCCTTTATTTTGATTAAAAAGAAAATAAAAATAAACTAATATACCAAGTGACAAGGATTTAAACAACTGGAAATCTATTGTGGTAATGTTCCATAACCAGAGCCATGGACATGGGGGCTAAAGAATCTGAAGCATTCTGGTGTGTCTAGCTACTCCCAAATCCCTCTGGTAAAACATGAAAAACAACATTGGAAAACAAGTACCTTAAAATAGCTACCATAATTTTTATGCCCTCACTACTTTAGCTCTTGAGTAACCAATAACGGGCTTCCAGAAAAGTTGTAAGACTGATGAGAAACAGATTGCCCTCCTGTAACAAAAGTCAACAGAGAAACTGCATCAAAGATTCACACTGGAATGATGTAGCCCTGCTATTTCCATGCCATTCATCCTTCTCAACAACAGAGGTTCAGACAGAGAATGAGCACTCTCATTTGGTTAAGTTTTCAAGGGCAGGGAATACAATTCCCACTAATGAATAGGTGTTTCTCAAATATAGCCCTCCAAGATGCCTTTCTCTAAGCCATAGTGTTTCCATCAAAGGAGATAATTAATTCCTGAGAGAGCAAGCAACAGTTACAAGAACAAGTCTCTGAACATTTATGGAAACCTTTAAATATCTATGCTGTGCAAAGTGAAAATGATTTTTGGCTTTTCACATCTCTAGAGCAAGATCATGGGCAGAGCAACATATTTAAATGTGTTTCCTCCACACTTTCTGCCTCTTGTCTTGCAAGAACAGAGCCATCCATGTATAGGTGAACAATTCTCCATAGTGTTTCAAATGAGTCTATTCTAAAATAAAATCCCATATTTTCTGGGAAAAGTTTTTCAAGATTTAGTCTAAGAGGAAATATTTAGACTCTTATGAACTTTCTTAACTGTTGATTTAATTAACTGAATAATCTCTTTCTAAGTGTGTGACATCTTCATATTGAAAGTTACTTATTCCAAGAGAAGGGAAGATGGTATTGTTTGTGAATACCCCAAAACATCATGAAGATCATCTACAAATGCTAAAAAGATAATTTTTTCAATAGCACTGACTGTTTTAAAAGATATTTGCTTTCCATATTTCAAATCATAATTTTACAGCATTTAAAATGACATATGTCATGAGAAGTGGCAAGATGGTGTCAGTTTAGGTGAGCACTCACGGGCTCTGAAGCAGAGGAAGGCTGATTGGGGATGGGAGCCGGACAATGTGGTCTGTGCTGGGAGTCTGGGACACAGGATTATTAACTAAATTGGTTGGGAGGCAACTGGAGTGTGAGTTGGACTGTTCAGCATAAAGTCTTGAGTTCTTTACTCCCCACACGGGTACACAAGTGGCAGGGCCCCAAACTCTGGGAGGGGGCTGGGCAATCTGAAACCTTACTGGTAGACCTGTGAGGGTGGGAAAAAACCCCGAGAGTGGGAAGGTCTGACAGGGGGTGGAGGGGGGTTTCCTTTCTGTGGGGTTGGCTGCCAGAACCTCCTAGCAGTATATGGGAGTGTATAAGCTGACTGGAAGTGGTGCTGGGCTGAGGGGAGAGGCGAATCTGCTTAACGGTGGCACAGACACAAGGGTCAGCAAAGGGTGGTGCCAGCCATTTTACAGCTCCTTGCTGAGTAACACAGTCTCAGCTCCCCTAGGGGAGCCAGGCACTGGGAAATAATAGATAAGTCTCCACAAGACTATGTGGAGTCCCCACACAGGAGGGGGTGGTCTAGAAGAGGAGATCATTAAGGACCCTCATAACATCAAAAATTAAAGAGAAACATATTGAATTGCTTCAATTGCTAAATTCTGCCTCAAAGCCTGCACAGAGAAGGCTGCAAGGCAAATAATTAATGATCACAAGCTGAGAGGCTCCACAAGTGCCCAAAGGAAGGCTGTTTTTCCTTAAGATTTAATTGCATGCTTGTGTGCTTCTTACCTTTACTCTCTCCTCCTGGTCGTCGGTGTTTTGTTTTTTTTTAATAAGGTGCTGATAGCGTTTTTCTTCTTTGCTGGTCTTCTTTATCCATGACTTTCCATCCTCTGTGTATAGTGATTGTGCTGACCAACACTATCTCCTATCCTTCCTTCATCTTTCTACCTTCAGCTTTCTGTTGTGGTTCTTACATTCCACCTTTTTTCATTTGCTCTCAACTACACCCTTGTTAATTTCTATCTTGTCTATTCTGTTCTCTTTTCTTTCTTCCTTTTTATATTAGCTTTTTTCTTTCAGCCTATTCTTTATTAGTTTTCTCTCTCATCATTCTGGCCATATAAAACATTCTAAATATTTTTCTCTATTAGATTCCCCATTCCATTGTAGGCACTCCAATTTTTCTGCTATCACTCTACACTGCATTCATGAGTTAAATATTCAACTTACTAAATCTGATAAGGTCCCTCTTCTAACTTTTATCAATAGTACTATTATCCCTTTTCCTTTCTTGCCCACTTCAATTGCTCTGATGCTAATCTTCTTCCTTCAAGGGAACATAGAAAAAAGCAAGGAAATAGAACAAGGGGAAGAAAGTATCAATGAGAAATCTTAACACACACACAGAACTACAAGCTAAATAAAACACTAGAACAGAGAGAGAAGCTAATCAACTGAATAAACTCATCAAGATAAAATGATGACCAGAGGGCAACAAAAAATTACAAGCCATATTGAGAAAATGGAAGACACGGACCACTCCAAAGAACAAATGAAAAATCAGGAAGAGAAGCAGAACATAGAAGAACTGATCATGGACCAACTACTGGAAATGAAGGAAGAAATTAAGGATATTAAGAAGACCCTGGTGGCACATACTGAAGAAATTGTAAACATGCATAAAAAGATAACAGATATGATGTTGATGAATAGCACAATCCAAAAAATCAAAAGGACGATGGATTCACATAACAGCAGATTTGAACAGTCAGAAGAAAGAATTAGTGATCTGGAAGACAGTACATCTGAAATCAAACAGATAGTAGAAAAGATAGATAAAAAGATAGAAAAAAAAAACCAGCAGGGACTCAGGGATTTAACCAATAACACAAAATGCAAAAATATATGCATTATAGGCAACCCAGAAGGAGAAAAGAAGGGAAAAGGAACAGAAGGAGTTCTGAAGGAAATAATGGCTGAAACATTGACAACCCCTAATGAGGGAGATGGATGTACACATCCAGGAAGCACAGCACACCCCAAACAGTATAAATCCCAACAGGCCAACCCCAAGCCACATACTTGTCAAAATGTCCAGTGCCCAAGACAAAGAAAATACTCAAGGCAGCAAGAGAAAAGAGAACTATCACATACAAAGGAAGCACAATGAGATTAAGTGCTGACGTCTCAGCTGAAACCATGGAGGCAAGAAGACGGTGGTATCACATAGTCAAGGAACTAAAAGAAAAACACTTCCAACCACGAATTCTCTAACCAGCAAAACTGGCATTCATAAATGATGGAGAGTTCAAAATGTTCACAGGTAAACAGAAATTAATGGAATATGGCCAACAAGATATCTGCACTTCAAGAAATACTAGGGGCTGGCTGTAGCCCAGTGGATAGGGCACAGTTACACCACATGGGAGGCCCCAGGTTCAGTTCCCTGGGGCCTCTCCAAGTGATGCAGACCACCTTGAGGGGGCAAGCCACCGTGGGTAGGACAGAGCCGCTGTGGGCAGAGCAAAAAGCCACCACAGGCAGAATGCGCTGCCACAGGCAAGGCAAGCCACCCACGAGCAGAACGGAGCCAACCACAAGCAGAGCAGAGTGGCCCAACAGCAGGGAAAGCCACCCATGAGTGGGCAAGGCCGCCACTCACTGGTGAGCTGACTCAGTGTGTCACCGCAGCAGGGGGAGACAAAGCAGACACAGAAGAATGAAAAAAAAATGAACACAGCAAAAACATGCAGAAAGGGGGGATATGTAAAATAAAATACTAAAAGAAGCTCTAAATGATGAAAGGAAAAAACAGGTGAGAGAGAGTCGGAGGAGACTGTAAGAACAACAATAATGACATAAAGAGAAACAAAAACTACATAGGACATACATAAACCAAAAGAAAATATGGCAGAAGTAAGAAATTCATTTATAGTAGTAACACTGAATGTTAACAGATTAAACTCACATGTCAAGAGACATAGATTGGCAGAATGGATAAAGAAATATAATCCATCTATATGTTGCTTACAAGAGACACACATTAGACCCAGGGATTCAAGGAGGCTGAAAGTAAATGGCTGGAAAACAATTTTACAGGCATAAAATAACCAAAAAAGGCAAGAGTAGCTATTCTAATATCGGACAAAATAGGCATTAAATGCAAAACAATCATAACAGACAAAGAGGGACACTATATATGAATAAAATGGGTAATCTCTCAAGAAGAGAGAACAATCATAAACATTTATGCACCTAATCAGGGTGCCTCTAAATATGTGAGGCAAATACTGGAAAAACTAAGCAGAGAAATAAATGCCTCCACAATTATAACGGGAGACTTCAATACACCATTATGACCATTAGACAGAACATCTAGACAGAGAATCAGTAAAGAAAGAACCTGAATAATACATTAGAAGATCTGGACCTAATAGACATAAAGAATGCTGCATCTTAATACAGCACGATATACATACTTCTCACACACACAAGATCATACTCCAAGATAGACCACATGCTAGGCCACAGAACAACTATCAATGAGTTCAAAATGATTGAGATTATACAAAGTAATTCCTCTGACCACAAAGGAATGAAATTTTAAATCACTAAGGGCCAAAGAACTAGATTAGGAATGAAGATATAGAAATTAAACAACACACTCTTGGACAAATAGTAGGTCAAGGAGGAAATCTCAAAGGAAATCAGTAACTACCTCAAATTGAATGAAAATGACAACACAACATAATAAAACCTATGGGATGCAGCCAAAGCAGTACTGAGAGGGAAATTTATAGCTCTAAATGAATATATTAAAAAAGAAGAAAGAACTAGAAGTGAAGTTTTAACTGCACACATGAAAGGATTGGAAAACCAACAAAAACCTAATCCTACAGGAAGCAGAAAAAAATAATGAAGATCAAAGCAGAGCTAAACGAAATAGAAAAATAAGAAAGCATTAGAAAATAATAAACAAAAAAAAGCTGGTTCTTTGAGAAGATCAATAAATAGACAAACCCTTAGCCAGACTAACAAAGAAAAAGAGAGAGCAAATGCAAATACACAAAATAAGGAATGAAGAAAAGGATATCACTATGGACCCCACCAAAATAAAGAATATCACAAGAGGATACTTTGAAAAATTGTATGTTAAAAAGAATGATAATTTAGAAAAAATGGACAAATTCCTAGAAACTCACAAGCAACCTTCACTGATGAAAGAACAAATTGATGAACCCAACAGCCCAATTACAATTAAAGAGATAGATTCAGTCATCAAAAACCTCCAATTAAGAAGAGCCCAGGACTGGATGGCTTCACAGCTGAATTCTACCAAACATTCCGGAAAGAACTAACATCAATCATGCTTAAACTCTTCCAAAAAATAGAAATAGAAGGAACACTCACTAACTCATTCTATGATACCAAAACTACCCAATGCAAAAGCCAAACAAAGATACCACAAGAAATGAAAGTTACAGACCAATCTCTCTAATGAACCTAGATGCTAAAATTATCAACAAAATATTGCTAATCACATATATCAACACATCAAAAGCATTATACACCATGACCAACTGGGTTTTTTCCGGGTATGCAAAGATGGTTCAACATAAGAAAATCAATCAATGTAATACACCACATTAACAAAATGAAAGAAAAAAATCATATTCTCATCTCTATAGATGCAGAAAAACCATTCGACAAAATACAGCACCCTTTCCCGATAAAAACTCTGCAAAAGATAGGAATAGAAGGAAACTGTCTGAACACGATAAAGGCTATTTATGAAAAACCCAAAGCTAACATCATCTTCAATGGGGAAATCCTAAGAGCCTTCCCTCTGAGATCAGGAAAAAGACAAGGATGCCCACTATCACCACTCTTGTTTAACTTGTCCTAGAATGACTTGCTTGAGCACCTGGTCAAGAAAAAGATATAAAAGACACCCAAATTTTAAAGGAAGAAGTGAAAATTTCATTATTTTCAGATGGCATGATCCTATACTTAGAAAGCCCTGAGAAATCTACAAGTAAGCTGCTCAAAAGGAGTTCATTGACGTTGCAAGTATAAGATCAATGCTGAAAAACCATTAGCATTTCTGTACAGCAGCAATGAACAATCTGAGGAGTAAATCAAGGAAATAATACCATTTACAATAGTAACAAAAAAGAATCAAATACCTAGGAATAAATTTAACTAAAGATCTAAAGTACTTATATGTGGAAAAGTACACATCAGTGTTGAAGGAAATCAAAGAAGACTTAAATAAATGGAAGAATATTCCCTGTTCATGGATAGGAAGACTAAATATCATCAAGATGTCTATCCTACCAAAGCTAATCTACAGATTTAATGTAATCCCAATAAAAATTAACAGTGTATTTTTTAAGGAATTAAAAACTAACTACAAAATTTATTTGGAAAGGTAAGAATCCCCAAATTGCCAAAGATATTTTAAAAAATGAAGTTGGAGGTATCACTTTACCTGTTTTCAAAACATACTACAAAGCTACAGTGGTGAAAACTGCACAGTATGGCACAAGGATAGGCACATTGACCAGTGGAACCGAATTGAGAGTTCTGATATAGATCCTCACATATACAGTCTGCTGATATTTGACAAGGCCACCAAGCCCACTCGGTGGGGAGAGAATGGCCTCTTCAACAAGTGGTGCATGGAGAACTGGAAATCTGTATGCAAGAGAATGAGAGAGGAACACCATCTCACACCCTATAAGAAAATTAACTCAAGGTTGATCAAAGATCTAAACATAAGAGCCAAGACCACAAAAACCTTGGAGGATAATTTAGGGAAGTAACTGCAGGACCTTGTAACAGGAAATGGTTTCATGGACTTCACACCCAAAGCACGAGCAGCAAAAGAAAGAATAGATAAATGGGATCTCCTCAAAATTAAAACCTTTGCACCTCAAAGGATGTTATTAAGAATATAAAGTCAGCTTACCCAATGGGAGAAAATATTTGGAAACCATGTATCTGATGGGAGCCTCATATATTGCATATATAAAGTGATCCTACACTTTGAAAATAAAAAGAGTAACAACCGATTTAAAAAATGGGCAAGTGACCTGAAAAAACACTTCTCCAAGGAAGAAATACAAATGGCTAAAAGGCACATGAAAAAATGCTCAGCATCTCTAGCTATAAGAGAAATGCAAATCCAAACTACAATGAGATACCATCTAACACCCATTAGAATGGGGGCTATTAAAAAATTGGCACACTATAAATGTTGGATAGGATTTGGATGAATGGGTACCCTCATCCACTGCTAGTGGGATTGTGGATTGTTACAGCCACTGTGGAGGACAATATGGCAGTTCCTCAAAAAACTAAATATAGATCTTCCATATGATCCAGCGATTCCACTGCTGGGTATATACCAAGAAGAATTGAAAGCAAAGACACGAACAGATATATGTACACCAATGTTCATAGCAGCATTGCTCACAATTGCCAAAAGTTGGAATCCACCCAGTTGCCCGACAATGAATGGATAAACAAAATGTGGTACATACATACAATGGAATACTACTCAGCAGTAAGAAGGAAGAAAGTGTTAATACACGGGATAACATGGATGTATCTTGAAGACCTTATGTTAAGTGAAGCAAGCCAGGCATTGCAGAATGAGGTGTACATGACCTCACTGATATGAATAAAGGAAATTGAGTAATCCCTGAGAACTAGGATGTGAAAAATAAGTTTAAAAGTAAGAGAAAGAGTAGAGAAAGTTGTGGGACATCATCCATAGGGACATAATCTGTGGTGGGGTGATAGTGTGTGGTTGCATTGGGGGAATGGGACTGGTGGATGGTGATATTGTTGGGTTTTGTGGTGCAGGGTTGGTGGCTGGGTG
>PVKH010028148.1:0-12893 GCA_004027955.1 Chaetophractus vellerosus
ATAATTACAAATAAACTAGAGAGAGGGAAATAGATTAGCAGTTATGTAAGGCAGGGGAAGCATAGAAAGATTGAGAGGTGATGAGATTTTTTATTTGTTTGTTTATTATTATTATTATTATTGAAGTAATGAAAATGTTTTTTATAATAATTGAAGTGATAAATGCAGATTTGTGATTATGTCAAATAGCATTGATTGTATACTTTGGATGGATTGTATGCTTTATTTATATGCATCAATAAATTTGATTTGTTTAAAAAAGAAAAAGAAAATAGACAAGCAAATTCTGGGACAGCCATTTAAGTGCTCATAATGTAGTCATTAAAAACATTCCTTATATTCTTTATTCTTTATAATATACAAATATTTGTCTTTCCTCATTGGTCTGGTCTGAGCCATTCTGGACTCCCATTTTGGGTTTCTGGCCCTGTTCTGGAAGTAGTAAATAATTCTTATGCACATACTGGTTGCCTATATGTGTCTGCCAAATCCATCCAATGGAAGATTGAAAGATTGAATAGGGAAACTTACATCTGGCTCCCCCTTCCAGAACTTGTCCTACAGGCAAAAAAGACTTGCCCACAGCTAAAGCAGTATAAAAAACAATTAAATTGAAGTAGCCTGAGGAAAAGGATTACCTGCATTAAGTCATGCAATAGAGCATCCAGGAGGGGGTGAAATTCTAATTCATAAGGAGTAGGTAGGAGTAGGTAGACATTCCAATTCATGTAAAGGGGGAAATGCCTAAGGCCACAAGCAAGCACAAGCCTTTGCAGGCTCAGATTAGCTTGATAAGATTTTCATATTCCCCTCTGGCTGTGCTCTTTGATTGGAGTGCTAATCTCTGAAAGAGACTTCCAGCCAGAGCAAAGCCACTTTGCAAAAACAATGAAAGGTGTTCCCTACTTTGGTTCCTTTATTTTTGTTAGCTCCTGGCACTCTAGGAAATCTCTGTCATATCACTAGCTGTATACAAAATTAAGGAACAAACAGATCAGGGAACAAACTCCATAGTTAACACTTTAAAATATTACACAACAGGAACAAAGAGATAGAAATTTTAGAAAGGAGCAAAACAGATATAGTGAAAGTTGAAGACCATAATCACTGAAATGAAAAATTCCCTGGAGGGTCACAAGAGAAGATTGGATTTGGCAGATGAAAGTATCAGTGAACTTGAAGACCAAACGATTGAAATGATTCAGGCTGAGAAGCAGAATGAAAAAAAATTAATTAATTAAAAAAATAAAAAGAGCCTAAGAGACCTATTGGCCACTATCAAACATACCAATACATGCGATAAAAGCAAATCTTTTAGTTAATATAAATGCCAGTGTTATTGTTAGTGGAACGCTCTGGGTTCTGAGTTCCAGATTCCTGGCAATGTCACATAAAGGAACTTAAGGACCCACCATAAGGTAGGCAAAAGAGTAGAGATTTCAAGAAACAAGAAAAGAAAAAAAGTATACAACCCCAGACATGGATGTGGGTGTGCTACACGGTAAGATGTGCATGTGGGGCCCCAGGTCAGGCCTTTTTAAAACTTTTCCTCCTCCCCTTTCCTAATGTTGGGGAAGGACCCCAGCTGTTTGATGTTCTGATTGGTTGCCTTAGATCCCCACCTGTTAGCTCTCAGGGGACCAATGAGTAGGCCTTTTCTTTGGAGTGTTCCAAGACCAATTGGGAGGCCTGGATTGGCTATACCTGGGGGTTCCTCTTGACCCCGGGGGTGGGTGGGGGTCCAAAATGGGACCTCACAGGCAGGGTTTTGGCAGGGTCTTTCCAGCATTGTTTTTGGTAGGAGCTTTCCCTCAGGGGGTTTCTGGGTGGTCTCATGACCATGGTCTCTGGCAGGGTCCCAGCTGAGACTCATCTTCCCTCTTTCCCTATACACACCTGCCTCACTATTATATTGTATTTTTGGTACATAGATTCACTTTTTACTTATTATAGGTGCTAAATGCAAATGCATAAAAAATAACGGTGAATCTATGGTTTGGGGCATATAACGTATAAAGATGTAAATTGTAATGACTATAAGAATAAGGTGGGGGACAGAGGAGTACATAAAGAGTGTGTGTATATGCTGTTGAAGTAAATTTGATATCAAATCAAGCATCATTGTTATGGATTTAGGAAGTTAACTTTAAGCCTGTGGTAATCAGAAAGAAAACATATGAAAAATATATACAGAGAAAATGAGAAGAAACTCAAAATGTTACAATACGAAAATCAAATAAATATGAAAGTCGACATTAATGAAAGATTTGACAGCCAAATTGGCATAAGACTTGCAATGACCAAATAGAAAAATGGCAGAAGAAAGTTGTGCTTTATCAGTAATTACTTCATATGTAAACAGATTAAACTCTCCAACGTAAGGGCAAAGATTGGCAGAATAGATAATAAAAACATGATGCAAGTATAAGCAGTTTACTAGAGACTAACCTTATATTCAGAGACACAAGTATGTTGAAAGTGAAATGATAGAAAATAAGTACACCATGAAAATAGAAACCAAAAGAGATCTGGGGTAGCTACACAGATAACAAATAAAATAGACTTTAAGTCAAAAACTGTAAAGAGGAGCAATGAAGGTCAATATATTCTGATAAAAGTGTTAATTCAACAAGAAGACAAAATAATTATAAATATAGATGCACTTAATAATAGTGCTCCCAAATATATAAAGCAAATACTTACAGACTTGAAGGGATAAATAGACCACTCTACATTAATAGTAGGAGACTTCAATATGCCACTATCAATAATGGATAGAATGTTTAGATAAACAGTAGATCAATAAGGAGATATAAATATGACAGCAGAAATAAATCCAAATGCAGCAGAAATCACAATAAATACACCAATCTCATCAATTGACAATTTTCAACTGAATTTAAAAAAAGAAACATAAAACAAAATGACAAAAAGATTTCATGTAAAAAATGGAAAATGATGTAGGCAAATAGTTAAGAGAGGAAAATTGATATGATGATATTATTCATATAATTTTGAACTTAAGACAGAGGAATTATTAAAGATAAAGTCACTACACAATGATTAAAGGAATATTTTTACAAAATACTGTAATTTCAATAAGGTGTTAGCTTAAAAAAGAGCCTCAATACATATAATTTAAAATTTGCCTATATCATAAGGTGAAATGGACATATTTCCAATCCATGTGGGAGCTATTAACATTCTTTCAGAAACTAATAGAGCAAGCAAAACAGTAAAAATATAAAAGAATTAAAGAAAACAAATAAGCTTTCTTTAAACATGTTGACATATATATAGAAATCCACACATTATAGTCAGTGAATATATAGTCCCTCCAATAAAATATTTGTGAAAATTGACTATGTGTTAAAACACAAAGCAAGTCTCAACAAATACCAAATATCACATTTTACAGACTATCTAGGGTAACGAACATTTTAGAGAGTAAACTTGAGATATAGTCATACCAGAAAAATATTATTATTCACATCTGTTATTGCTTTAACAAAAAATTAAAATGTGTTCTTTAAAATTTTATATTTTTTCCTGTCTTCTGATAGAACAATTTACTCTCTTTTTAAAATTTTATTGGATATTAAATGTATTAGTCAGGGTTCTCTCGGGAAACAGAATCAACAGGAGATATCTGTAAATAATATAAGATTTTATAAGAGTCTCTCACGTGACCGTGGGGATGCACAAATCCAGGTTCCGCAGGCAGGCTGCAAGCCAGGGGCTCCGATGAAAGAACGATGATGGGTCCTTGATGAGTTTCTGGGAGAAGTTGGCTGTTAAACAATGAGCTGGGAAATTCTCTCTGAATGTTGAAATCACTTCCCTTTTAAGGCAGTCAACTGATTGGATAAAAGCCTCATCCATTCTTGATCCAATTTCCCTAATTGATGCAGATGTCATCAGCCATCCATGCAGTAAACTCACTGGTGATCGAAGTCCATAAATGCTCTTGTATTACAATTAGCCCAGTGCTTGCTGGACCTAATACCTGGACACAATTACATGGTCAAGTTGACACATTAGCCTAACCGTCACATTAAATTTTGTAGGGTACATTGCCATGTATTATTTTAAAAATAGAATGTGATAAAATAGGACTAATTAAATAGACATTACCTACTTTTAATAAGATATAACAATGGCATATTTCCTTCAATCCCATGATAGAGTAGGATTATTTAATCCTTTCTGTTTTCTTTTCCAGTAATACTTCTCTGTACTGCCTTCTCCTTTAGGGCATCTTTCTTTTCTTTCGTTTAGTAGTAAAACAGAAAACAATCACATAAAATTCATTTTTATTTCCAACTCTTCTTTTATCAAGCCCGTATTAAACTTATTTGAGGTACCAGTCCAATTGATAAAATCAAGCTTAATAGCCTTTTAGCGAAAGCAGTTGAGCATGTAATACTTAATTGAAACAGCAGGTTTTTAGACTTGTAGGAATAATTTTCTGATTCTTCAAAAGTGTTTATATGCTTTGTATCTACTCACTTGTTTTGGTAGGCCAGCTGTTTGTCAATCAGGTTCTTTGCAACTTTATAAAATCATCTTATAGGATATCCATATCTAAAGTTCCATCATTTTTAAACACCGAATAACATTGATATCTTCATAATATAAATCTCTCTTTTTCAGGAGAAAAATGTTTTAAAGCACAGTGGTAATTAGAACTCATGAAATTGAAATTAGATTCCAATTAAGTTCCAGATTTAGTAAAGAAACTTAGAAAGTCCTCATACTTTAGCTGCCCTTTTCTGGGGACATATTTTTGGGTTCGGAAGCAGTCTTATTTCCAAATTAGTCAATTTTTCACAGTATGCGTTTTTATCACAACCTACATTTAACATCAAACTACTCAGGAGCAATAATTTCTTTCTTTTCTAGACTCCATGCCTCCTCAAAAAACCATCAAGAATTTTGGAAAGACAGCATATAAATCTCTGTTTCATTATAATCCTTTTCTCCATTCTCATCAATGTATGCCCAAGTTGGAAAAGGACAATCATCTTGTCCCACACTTTGAAAATATTAGTTTACATCACATATTTTAACATTTTCTATTGCAGGCAACAATTCTAGCCATCTTGTAGGCACATATCTAAGGAGACTATGGGCCTCTACTTCTATAGATCAAAATTTTCATTATGTGCTATGCACATTTTAAGGAAACAGAAAAGGGACAAAAACCTCCGTTATGAAGCCTTTTATATCACAGGTAAGTAAATTAAACCTCTTTTATGGCAGTGTTATTTACAAAGTATGCAGAACATTCAGCAGATAAAGTCTGTTTGCTTTATTTGGCGAGAAGTTTATAGATGAATGTCATTTGACAAAATGTAGATTTGCATTGTCTGCTGAGTATGTAGCTAGATGAGCACAGTCTAGTTTGTATTTGGGCAAGATATCAGCCGTCTTTTGCTTTATACTCTCAGATCTGTTTTATTTACTTCCTTAATCCAGTTTTTTGTGTCCTTCCATTGCTGGTGAAGTCACTGACACTACCTTTGGTTGACATCTCCTAGCCCTAAACTATCCCACCTCCATTTCTATTGTGTGCAGATGCTTCAGTCCATTTTCATTCCATACCTGGGGAGAAATGTTAGCTCTAATGAAAAGGCCTGACCATACCTTAAACCCAGAAACCAGGAAGCAGCAGCAGCTGCTGCCTTTAAGGGCAGGAATGCTTGGTGGCAGGGCCCCCACCCCCTAAGGGTACAAGTGTCTCTCTCCTCCCACACAGCTGTCATTTACCTACCCAGGAGAGCCAAGAGACTGGCTACAATGGGATCTCTTCCCCTGCTCTTTTGGACCTCTGTGCAGTATAAATTACTACACCAACCAAATGAAAAACAAGGGAGAGTATGTGAAACACGTACAAATAGGAAAAGATCAAAAGAGTATGAAAGCTCTGTAAATCTATTAGGAGAGAAAGGAAAAACCCCTTCCCTCAATTAAAAAAAGTGAGCAAAGGTCTGAGCAGCAAAGTTATAGAGCAGGAAAACCAAATGACATCATGATCAATGTGTTCAACTTCAATAATAATCAGAAAATGCAAATTAAAATTACAAGATACCATGAAAACCAAGTAAGTAGTTAAAAATCTGAAAACAGAAAGTATTGATGAAGCTGAAGGGAAATAGAATCTCTTATGCATTGCTGGAGGTAGAGCCATGTGAGAAAACTAACTTGTAAAGCAATATCTAATAGAGTTATAAATATGGATGATTCTTAATTTTTAGTAAATTACACCCATAAGTTTATTTGGGAGGAATTGTCTCATTACAAAGTAACATATTTAACCATGTTAATTGCAGGACTGTTTATAATAGGGAAAAGATGGAACTAACCTAATTATTCCTCTTTAGAAGAATCAATAAATAAATGGTTTGAATACTTACATTCAACATAGACACTAAAGAAAAATTGAAATGAATGAACTCATTCCACATTATTCATAATGAGTTAATCTTTAAAATTTTTTGAGTTATAAAAGGAAATGAAAAAGTAGACTGTATTTTGTACCATTTGGGGATTTTTAAACCATAGAAAATGATAATACGTTTATGAATGTATGTAAGCTAAGCAAGAAAAACATATATCAGATTGTAATACACAAATTTCAGGTAAGTGTTTTCCTGTGGGGAGTAAAGAAGGGGATAAGGTTGGGGAAGAAAAATTTTAATATACCTGTAATATTTTACTTCTATAAATGAAGTAACAATGATAAAATGTCAGCATCTGTTTGATGATGGTCTAGAGTATATTGGTATCTGTCATTGTTTTATGATCAGTTGAAATATTTTGTAATAAAAACTTGCTTATCTATATCGATATACATGCCCACATACACATATGTATACAGAATTATCTCCAGATAATTCTTCTGAATTATGTGTTAATTACTCCCCGTATGGCTTTTTGTGCTTACATCTTGCACTAATTTTGATGGCATATTTTAAGAGAGACATTGACCATTTACAAAAGTAAATATCTCTAAATGTGCATGGAGAGGAAGGTGACAGTGAATTGAGAAAGGCAACTTACAGTATTTTACGACCTACTATGTTTCAGATATCCTATGTTTGTGTATGGGTGTATGCATATCAAACAAGTCAACCATTATATGCAAAATCAAACAACTAGAAGGTTGAAGCCAGCATCAAACCTATTTATTCTAAAATTCTACATCAGAATTCCTAAAATTTTATGAATTTCTATACCATGTGCCCTATTCAATAAAAACATTGAAAATTTTCATACTCTTTGTCTTACAAGTGTATGTTTAAATATCTGATTTGAGTTGATAAAAATAGTCTATAGGTAGCCACTACTGAAACAAAACAAAAAATACAGCAGATCCTTCTTCCAAACATAACTTCCTGTTAAATTTTCTTTCTATGGGTGCATCAGCTCTGATATCCATTATCGACCTACACTGCTGTGGTGATGGTATGGAACTGTGCATACCCTAGAAAAAAAGCATGTTCTTAAATGTAGTCCATTCCCGTGTGTGTGAATCCATTGTAAATTGGACCTTTTTATGAGATTATTCAGTTAAGGTGGGGCCCAGGGGTGAGTCTTAAACCTTGTTTTAGTATGCCAAATGACCACGGATGAAAAAACCAGAAATGTATTGGCTTTTATTATTGAAATTTATTTGGGGTAAAGGCTTACAGTTCTGAGGCTGTGAAATATCCAAATTAATGCACCAACGAAGGTGCTTTGTCACCAAAGTCAGCTGCCTCGTGGTGAAGGAAGCTGGCTGCCCATCTCTGCTGAGGTCTCTGCCGTTGGAATTCATCTGTGGACAGCCAGACATAGGGCTTGTCTCTTTCTGGACCTCCTCTCTCAGTCTCCACTACTCTGTTTTTTTTTTTTTCCCCAAGTTCAGCTGTAAGCTATCAGGCCTATGGCTCATCTCTCCCTGGGCCTCAGATCTTTGAGCCTCTGGGGGGCTTCTCTCATTGCAGCTCAACTGGGGATGAAACTGGAGTCCTTTCTCTCACATGGCAAGATCAAATGTGGTTCCCTTTTCCTGTTTTTTTTTTTTTTCTCTCTCTCTCTCTGTCTCCATTTATATCAAACCCAGCAAGAGGGCAAAGAATCTGAATCACGCCTCACTAATGTAGTCCATTTGAAAGTGACTCAGAGCCACAGGAATGGCTTAGTTCACAAATATAATCTTTTTCTTTTGGGGATTCATAAAATAATTTCAAACTACCACAATCCTATTACTGAAGTCCTTTATAAATTAAATGAAATTCATACAGATGGGAGAGAAAGCCACAGAAAGCAAGAGCTGAATATCAACCAAAGCCAGAAAAGAAGGGAAAGGCCAGGAGAGGCTGCCATCTGCATTGCCATGTGATAGAGGAGCCCAGGACCAAGGATAAGCAGCCAGCCAGGCCAAGAAAACCATCCTTGGGAAGAAAGCATCACTGTGATGATGCCTGAATTTGAACATTTTACTAGCCCCAAAACTGTGAGCACTGAATAAATTCCGATTGTTTAAACCAGCTCATTGCATGGTATTCATCTGAGCAGCCAAGGAAACAAAAATAACTGCCTTTTCCAGAAATACAAACCTCTGAATATTTAAGGGGTAGTTATAAAATATTACCTTTGAAACCCACTTTTACTAAGTGTAAGATATCACACTCTGATTGAAATGATTAGAAACACCACTGCTGTGAATAAATTAGACAAATAATCAATAAATCTTAATAACCCAAATGTTGTACTTAACCATCTACTGGATCACTCTTGAGATAAATTTTCCCAAGAGTTTAAGTAGGATGCTCAGGATCATGAAATATAACCAAATATGTTCTTGTAAGCTTTGTAAAGCAAAAAGAGTTCTCCATAGTAACAGACAGCAATCTGTTACATTGTACTGTGTACAATGTGGAGTAAAACTGCTTTTGATCATGAAGGAAGGGCACTGGACAAAAGATTATGTTTCAACAGAGCATCACTGTAGTAGGCATGTGGAGCACTTATGCAGCCCCTTCTCCTCTGTTAGTAAAATCCCAATCTGGTTAGGATACCCCAATTTTTGCACATAGCCCAGACTCAGGTAATGCTGACCATGCCCCCAGGTCTTAAGATGTACAACGTTCAGCTTAAGTTAATCATTATGTTCTATTCTCATGACCAGCATCAGGGTTGGTATATGACCTAAACATTGTAATTAGAGGGAATCCCAGAGTATTTCTGGGAATATTAGGACAAAAGCACTCCCTCTTCTTCTGTATGCTGTAGCATGCTTGTATGAAAACTGGAGGAGCCACCATGAGGCATGATGCCTGAAGGTTAAGCCAACACGAACAATTAGATGTCACACACACCTGCAAAATAGAGCCTGGATACTGAAATAAACTGGCCCTGAAATTTTCCCTCATTGGACTTCCAGTTATGAGCCACTACATTTCCTGATTTTTGAAGACATCTTAAGAAAGACTGTCTACGACTTACAGCTGAAGCCATTCCGGCAGATATACTGAATTAAACATATTTTGGTGATAGCTGGTTGTTAGTAGCTTTTCGTTGGGTATATAAAGAATAAATTATTGATATCAAAACAAAATTAATAATAAATGAATAATAGAAAAACTAGTTAAATCTCATTCACCAGAAAATAGAAGATGGGAGTAGAGTGCAGAGGAAATTTATTTTGTGAAATGTTAGCCTTGTTAATTATATTCCCAGGGGTTCCAAGTAATATGCATCCATTTCTTAATAAAATCACCACGCAACCCTCCCTGGAAGGGTCCTAAGTTTTTTTTTATTTATTAGAGAAGTTGTGGGTTTGCAGAACAATCAGGTATAAAATACAGGATTTTTATACACTACCCCACCACTACCCATACCTTGCATTGGTGTGAAGCATTTGTCACAATTGATGATAGCACATTTCTATAACTGTACCATTACCCAAAGTATATGATTTAATTTAGGGCTCGTGTTTGTGTACCATAGATTGCTTTTGAAAAAATTTATTCTGTTACCATATATGCAATTTAATATTTCCCCTTTTAATCATATTCAGATATATATATTTCAGTGCTAATACTTGTGTTCACAATGTCATGCTACCATCACTACCATCCATTACCAAAATTTTTCCATCATCCCAAATAAGAACCCTGTACATTTTTAGCCTTAAATTCTCAATCCTAATCCCCAGCCTATCCTCTGGTAACCTATATTTCAGATTCTGACTCTATGAATTTGCTTATTCTACTTGATTCTAATCAGTGAAATCATACAATATTTGTCCTTTTGTATCTGGCTTATTTCACTCAATATTGTGTCTTTAAGGGTCATCCATGTTGTTGCATGTGTCAGGACTTTATTCCTTTTTATGACTTAGTAATATTCCATTGTTTATACCACATTTCATTAATTCAGCCATTGGTTAATGGGCAAGGCAAATGCAGTTTACAGGGTTTTTCTTGTCTTTGGGGCCTCTGTCTTGTCCTAGGATTGGGATTTTGCTTTTTAGTTGTTTTTGAGTTCCCGTTTACAGGAGTTTGGTTGTCTCCTCTATTTCCCAGGAGACAGACCTCCCTTTCTTGGGTGTTTGCAGCTGGTAGAGCTTTGTCCCAGACTGTCCATCTCTACAGTTTTTTTTACACTCCTTTCATTGTCTCAAGCTGCTTTTGCCTGGAGGGCAAATTCTGGAAGTAGAGCACAGTGGAGAAGACTTTCCCAAGACAGTCTTTCCCAGTCAAAACAGGGCCAGAGACCCATGAAAGGGGCACAGACTGACTCAAAAGTACTCTTGGGAGGTGATTAGCAAGGTTACTAAGCTTCTCTGATGGCTTCCCACAACTGTATTTTCCTGGCCTGGCCTGAAAATTCAGCCCTTCAATTAACTGTCCCCCACAGACCTGAAGCAGCACAGTGTCTTTAAGTCTTCACTGCCACTATTCATGTCTGGGGAGGGTTGAAACAATGCCTTGCACAATGGCTGCTGCTGCCTTTGTCTGGGTGGGTTGAAACAATGGCTGCCCTCAGAGATGGACCCCAGCAATCTGAATTCACTAATCAAAAGCCATGATCAGTGATTGGCCATGCCCACCACTCATCTTGGGGAAGAAGAATTTTATCCAGGGGCAGGATCTCATGGTGGCCTGCCATGAGAGTGGGGGGATGGGTACTGGTAGCTTCCACACAGAAGAGCAATTTAATGTTCTTTACTATAATTTATCAGTCTGTTCCTCTTGCTATTCCTTGGATGCTATATAGTGTTCTTTAGCCTCTGGAGTTTCAAAATAACTTTTAAGACAGTACCTGCCTGTTTAATAGTTGTTTTGGTGGGAAATTTGAATCCTGGAACTACCTACTCTGCCATTTTTCCACAAACCTCACCAATGGTTTTAATAAAAAGAATAGCTTTATTTGACTGGCCATGAAGGTCTTCTGATGACAGGACTGCTCAAAAAATCTGAGAATAATTAACATGCATTTTGATGTAATGGTATTCATAGGATATTCTCAAAGAAGGGTCTACCTGGCCTTACAACTGAAGAAGAACTTCTAATATCGCTCAAAACAGTAGTATTCTCTTAGAGATCCAGAAACAGAAATTTGTTAATATTGTATTGCTTGCTATTGGAACTTTGCCAAAACCATTTATATTGAACTGTGACAGAAAGCTAGAAAAGAATTAACACAGTCATGTGAAAATTATCATGTATTTTTAGACCTCAAAGGAATATTTGTTAGCATCTGTTTGGGCATAAATATTCTTTGGTCATTAAGAAACTGTATATATAATCTTTTCTCCTTGAACAGGTAGTATGGTGTAGGAGGACATAAACTTTTCGCTTTCATTATTCTTTCCTCAATCCATGAAATAGAAATTTCTCTCATTAATCTCTGCTATTCCCGGGAAATGCAGATCTCCAAGTTCCAACAGTTAATTTACATGTACTTTGTGCCATCTAATACTTGGCATTTAAGCACTCCATTTCTAAATAATGAATTAATATTGATAAGTAAAAATGTGATGGGAGAGAAAAGAAGTACTTAAGAGATATTGTCAAGAAGGAACATTGATCAGACCAGATGTTTTGTTATAGGTGACAAAGGATAGAGGTAAAACACAATTTAAAGAAAAGTAGGAAGATGATATAATCAAAATATAGCGACAGTACACTATGGTGCATTTAACATGTTATTATAGTGTTAAGGTTAATCCCGATGTGTACATGATGCTGTTAAATTATTGTTTGGATTATTATAGTAGCTTCTCCATAATAACTGCCTACTCTGACTCAGACATTTAAATCTGTTCAATATCTCACTTAATCCTAACTACACTCTGTAATAAAGATAGTACCATCTCCAATTGATAGAGAAGAAAATGGAGGAAAGGTAAAAATAATGTCCAAGTTCTAAAGAGCTAGTGGGAGGGAAAAGTAAGGATTTTTCACTGCATGTGCTCTAATTATAAATTACATTTAAAAAAAATAATATGAGCTTTATTCTCCTATGAAAAAATAATTTTCAGAGTTTTGAATTTCCTATGAAAAATAGTCAAAAGCATATTTAACATTTTATATAAAAAGACCCCTATAAAAAAACGGCATTTCAAATGAAAAGGCATTATTTAAAAGAGTTTTCTCTGGCTTTCATTACAATATTTGCAAAACAATTAACATATAATTTAGTAAAACCATTTACTGTACAATTGCCAAAAAGCAGTTAACATAATCTGTGGTTTGTCTTTGTGTTTGCTTCAGTATTTGGATGGTATTTGTGAAAATAGATAATATTGAATCACAAAATGACATACACATTTTGCCTCTGAGTCATTAAATATTCAGTTAGATTAGCAAAGAAATGAAACATCTTTCTCAGATTCATCA
>PVKH010028149.1:0-12893 GCA_004027955.1 Chaetophractus vellerosus
ATGCTATCAAAAAAAAAAAAAAAAAAAGAAGGAAAAAAATAGAAAACACCTTTCCCAGTCTTTGCAGATTGACCTGTTCAAAGTGGCCTCTTTCAGGGCCTATCCATATAATCAGTTTCGAGAATAGCTCCACACCAAAAAAAATGCAGCTCTCTGATCCTTTCCATGCATGCCTCTTGTCTTGGTGGCCCCAGGAATTCCCCTGTTTAGCTGGTTCCAAATGTCCCCTCTTCTCTGGGAAACACTTTCCTCAGTATCCCAGGCAATGTACTATATATCCTACAGCCAGAAACCCCTTGCTCTGGGCAGCACAAACATGACTGCTCTCCCACAGCTTTCTCTAGCAGAGCTCTTTGAACTGCCTTCTATACACACAGGGCAAGTTCTGGGATGGCAAGTCCCTCAGGCCACCACCAGACAGACTTGAGCCAGAGATACATGTTCTAGTATGTGCAAGAGGGTCACTATGCTCCCTCTGGAACTGGAACTAGCGATGTGCACAGGGAGCATGGGCCAGCTCTGTGCTCACCCGGTGGGGGGGGGGTGGTGGAGGGAGGGGGCACCCAGGGTGACAGGAGATCCTACTGCTTTCCCCATCTCCAGAATTTTTTTTCTTTACTAGAGAAGCTGTGGGTTTACAGAATAATCATTCATAAAATACAGGGTTCCCATACGCCACCCCACCACCAACACCTTACATTGGTGTGGGACATTTGCTACAATCGATGATAGCACATTTTTATAATTTCACTACTAATTAATGTCCATGGTTTAACCTAGGGTTCACTGTGTAGTGAGGGTCCATGGATCTTTTTTAAAGTTTTATTATGTTACCATACATACAATCTAATTTTCCCTTTTAAGCATATTCAGATATACATTTCAGGGCTGTTAATCGCATTCACAATGTTGTGCTATCATCACCACCATCCATTACCAAGACATTAGTATATACGCAAAAGAACTTTAAGCAAGGACGCAAACAGATATATGCACACCTATGTTCATAGGATCCTACTGCTGTGAAGCAGCCTTTCTTCTTGATTTGGTGCTTGCTCTGTTATTGCAGTCCTTTAACTGTTTCTGGAGCTTTGAGAGATGTTTCTGCCAGTTCCTGCAGCTTGTTCAAAGCTTCTGTGGGAGGGATGGAGCCCTGAAGCTTCTCACTCTATCATCTTGATCAGGTTGGGGCCAGAATTAAAAAATTTTAAAGTGACAAATGAACTTGCTTTTGGACTAATTATAGGTTAAATAGAAAGAAAGAAGATATTTTAAAAATATTTTTTAACCAAGTTCAAGATATCTTATTTCTAATTTGTATCCAAAATGAAGCAAGTAAAGCATTTTCAAAATTTATATTCAGTCCTTTATCAGTAGACACTTAGAACAATTCATCCTGAAATTTATAGTTAAATTTAAATTACTTTTAAAGAATTCTGAATCCTTTAATTTTAAAAGTATGGATTCTTTTGATGGAAAATAATCATCAAAACTTTTTGTCAAAATCATAAAGCTGTTGAAAACTTTTCAGAGATATAATATCAAGATCACCTAATTCTCTGATAATTGTTTTTAAACAGGTTATAACAATCTGTAGAAACTGTATTCTTTCAACAGAATATTTCATTTTCATTTTAAATATATATGTAAAATTTCCTCCCAGTTATGGCTTGACCATTTATTTCTGTTTGGTTTTGAACTTATTTTTTATTGTATTTTATGCTTCAATGTTGATAGTTCCATGGCTTCATTAGTTAGTACATCTCTACAAAATAAGGTGTTGTAGCTTTATCACTTCATGGTCAATTATGAGTAATTAAAAAACTCAATAATAAGCAATCATTGTTTCTCAAAAAAACTAATACAAACTGTTGTCCTCCATTCTTTAGATCACTTTCCATTGCCATCATTTGGTTTACTACTACTGTTGCCACATTCAGAAAAGGTAAACCTTTTATTGACAAAAAAGTTCAGAGATGCTTGTTTCTCCTTTGGAAAATGAGGGTTAAAAATAATTCAAATAAACGGGAACCAGTTGTGGCTCGATTGGTAGAGCCCTGGTTTACCACATGGGAGGCCCCAGGTTCGGTTCCTGGGGCCTCGAGAAGGCAGACCACCTCAAGAAGGCAAGCCGCCGCAAGCAAAAGGCAAGCCGCCGCAAGCAAAAGGCAAGCCGCTGCGCAGTGAGCTGACTCAGTGGGATGCCGCAGCAGGGGGAGACAAGCAGACACAGAAGAACGCAAAAGCAAAAAAAAAAACACAGCAAGAACAAGCAGCAGGGGGGGATATATAAATAAATAAATAAATAAATAAATAAATCTTTTAAAAAATAATTCAAATATTATTTCTCTAATTTAGCTAATAATGCTAATTAATAAATTTAAAACCAGGCTTCCTTAAAAATTAAAATGACTAAAAATAATGTTGTAAAAATAAATGTCTACATTTTCACAGATTTTCTATATGTTTTTGGGGTTACAAGTAACAAATTAACCTTAAAATGTCACATGCTAAAAAATTAACTCAAAATGGACCAAACACCAAAATATAAGAATCAAAACCATAAAACTCTGAGAAGAAAACATAGAGGTAAATCTTTATGATATGGGTTAGGCAATGGTTTTTTAGATATGACTCCAAAGGCACAAGGAACAAAGGAAAAAATAGATAAGTTGGACTTCATTAAAATTTAAAAATTTATGGAAAGAACACAAGAGGATGAAAAGACAACCCACGAAATGGGAGAAATTTTTTCAATTCATATATTTGATAAGGTCCTTGTAGCTAGAATATTTAAAGAGATCTTACAAAACAACAATAAAACGACAACCCAATTAAAAAATGGCCCAAGGATTTGAAAAAACATTTCTCCAAGGAAGATATATAAATGGCCAATAAGCACATGAAAAGATGCTCAACATCGTTAGTTATCATGTAAATGCAAATCAAAAGCACAGGGAGATTCCACCTCAAACCTACTGAGATGGCGAGAATCAAGTCACATAATGACAAGTGTTGACAAGGATGTGGACAAATTAGAACCTTCACACCCTGCTGGTGGGAATGTAAAATAGTATAGTCACTTTGGGAAACAGTCGAGCAGTTCCTCAAAAGGCTAAATGTAAGAGTTAATATTTGACCCAGCTATTCCACTCCTAGGTATATATCCAAGAGAAATGAAACATATGACCAACACAAAAACTTGTTTGCAAATGTTCACAGCTAAAAAAGGAGAAACATCCCAGACAACCGTTGACTGATGAATGGATAAATAAAAGGTGGTATATCCAGACAGTGGCTTTTTATTCAACCATAACATGCAATGAAGTACTGATACATGTTACAACGTGGAAGAACCTTTGAAAACACGATGCTATGTGAAAGAAGCCAGTCATACAGGACCATATATTCTATGCCCACATTTGTGCGAAATATCCAGAATAGGAAAGTCTATAGAGACAGAAAGTAGATTAGTAGATGCCTAGGGCTGAGAGCGATGGAGGATCGGGGATACAGCTAAGGACTGCAGGGCTTCTTTTAGGAGGTGATGAAAATGTTCTAAAATTGATTGTGGTAATGGCTGTACAATTCTGTGAAAAAAAAAACAGAAAGCTATTGAATTGTACACCTTAAATGGTGAATTGTATCGTATGTAAATTATATCTCAATGTAGCTGCTTAAAAAAGGTCACATGTGGTAATTATTCTTATACAACTAGGGCCTCATATTCCAGATATTCCAGTGAAGTTCCAAGTATACAATTTACCTCATTATCAGCTGTTGTCTCAAATTATTATTCAGAATATATAACTGATATGACTCAGCATTTCTCTGTTATCCGTTTCAACAGATAAGAAATGCAGAGTGCTCAATTCAGAGCCCAATAATGGTATTTAATCATTTCAGAAGACTGATGTTGTCAAGGCCATGTTTCCAATTAATTGGTGCTGTCCTGCCTTTATTTTCAATCTTCCTGTTTTGCATTATGTACAACTCTGTAAGGAACAATTTTTCAAAAGCCAGTAGAACTGCATAGTGAAAAAACAAATGAAAAAAAACAAAGAACAAAAAAACTACTGTATATTACTAGTGCCGTTTGTACCACACATGGTTCACCACAGGTTCAGCAGCATCTGCCATTACTTGGATGTCACAGCAATGTCAAATTGCTGTATATGTGTATGAACACTCAAGTTCTGTACTTAACTTATTATGGACTGGTAATAGAGGTTCTGGACCAGCACATGTTTGCAGACCACACTGGTGTGTTACCGCTTTAGGACTATTTTCTTTTTATTTCTCCTTTCTACACAGTTAGGGCAGTAGAATTTAAAAAAAATTAAATGTACAGGTAAATTAGATTTTTTATCTGTAATTTCATTTCCAGATAGTGAAATAAAATTAAAAGACATTTTATATAGGGGCTGGCTCAATAGCCCAGTGGATAGGGCGCCGGCATACCACATGGAAGCCCCCGGGTTCGGTTCCCGGGGACCTCTCCTAGCGGGCAGACCGCCTTGAGAATGGCAAGCCGCCATGGGTGGGCCAGAGCCGCGGTGGGCAGGGCAGGTCACCCGTGAATGGAGCGCAGCCAGCCACCCGCGAACTGAAAGCCGGCCGTGAATGGAAGCAGAAGCCGCCCACAAGCGGGGAAAGCCGTGCCTGCGCAGTGACCAGTCTCGGCGCATCGCCGCAGCGGTGGGGGAAGGGGAGATATGTAATAAAATAAATAAATCTTTTTTTAAAAAAAAGACATTTTATATAAAAAGGGGTTACTAGCAACTTAAAAGATTGGCTGTTGGGAGGTACCTGGCTACCACCTTTAACCTCTCCCTGAGTTCTTTAATGCAAACTTTTACTGAAATATGACATACCTGAAGAAAAGAACACAAGCCATCCATATATATCGGATCCTTTTAGTCACTATCCATTCCTACCACCACACCTCAAAGACTTCACTACCACAACTTCTAACATTATGGAAATGTTTTGCCTGTTTTGAACTTTAGATAATTAAAATCATATAGCATTTATTGTTTTGTGTCTAACTCAATGTTATCTCTGAGATTGATTCATATTTTTCATGTGATTGTAGTTTATTCATTCCATTATATGAACACACCACAACTTATTTATTCATTCTGTTGATGGGCATTTGGTTTGCTTGAGGCTAATTATTATGATAGTGCTTCTATGACTCTTCTTGTATAAATTTTCAGTGAATATTTGTGTGCATTTGTTAGGTATACAATCAGGAATGGAATACTGGGTCATACAGTATGTATATGTTCAGCTTTAGTCAATACTGCCAACTTCCAACATGACTGTACCAATTAATATAGCCACTAGTAGTATAAAAGTGTCTAGATGCATCACATCCTTGAGAAAACTTAGTATTATTTTTATCTTTTTCATTTTGCTTATTCTGGTAGATGTGAAATGGTATTACATTGTGGGTTTTATTTGCATTTTCCTGTTGACTAATGCTAATTAACACTTTCTTATATGTTTATTAGTTATTTCTATTTGTTGCTGGAATAAAGAAATTCAATTAATTTTTTATACTGCCCTTGTATCAGGCAACCTTGCTAAATTCACTATTAAATCTAACAGTTTATCTGAAGATTGTTTTGAATATTCTAGGCACACAATCATGTCATCTGAAAAAAAAAACAAAAACCCATATCCAAAAGTTGCAGAAAAAGTTGCTTTCTTTTCTGAGATTCTCCCCTCTCTAAAGTGTTACCCCCTCTAGTCCTCACTGATGACTTCAGGAAGATGATTTTTGTATTTTCTTTAGTTTTTTTATAGCTATTCATGGCAGGAACACTCGACTGCTCCACATTAATCCATTTATAAAAATTTTTGTTGACTTCTGCGGAGATGGCTGACTAGAAAGACACAGAACTCTCCTCTCCCAGAAAAAACAACTAGAGGACAGGCTGAAACGGCCTGGAAAAAGATCTTCTAGGGTTTAGGACACCAGGTGAAGGCTGGATACCACCAGGAAGGGAGAGGGACAAAGCAGGGGAATCACAACGGCAAAATTCAAACACACTCCGACCAGGTACTGACCTGAGAGGGCTGCCAAAGGGCATCATCTATTGGCAGACCAAGGAAGTGCATGCGAGAAAATTAAAAGTAAATGAGAGGTTTTATCTGGCATTTATATCCTCCCTCCCCAAGGCCCTAGGAAGCAAGTCTGCAGCCCATTACTGGGCTCAAAGCCCAGTTCTGAGCAACTAACAGGGGCAATCCTAATGATCCAGGTTGAATTTTTTGTGATGATGAATGCACAACATTGTGATTATACTAAAAGCCATTGATTATACACTTTAGATAGATCTTATGGTATGAGAATATACCTTAGTCCTTGTCTTTCACGACACAGTTTTCCAAAAAATATCATGCCCTTTCATTTTTATGAATGCTGGATTCAGTTGCATAATATAAACAATTCATGCGTTTGAAAGGTCTGTTTTCCTAAGGTTTTCCCCAAGTGGGAAGGACTAACAATGATTTCTATGTATGTGGGTGGGCCATGCTGACTAGCAGTCTTTTTTTTTTTTAACTTTATTTTCTACATTTAATAATTGTAAATATAAACAATTAAAAACTAAAAAGTAAATATAGATGAATAAATATATGCATTTCTCAATTAAATGTACTGGATACATATAAAATTCTTTTTGAATCAAACAATATGTTACACAATTGTTCATAGTAATGCATTCATACAGTATTTGTCCTTTTGTGTCTGGCTTGTTTTGCTCAACATAATGTCCCCCAGGGTCATCCATGTTATCATATGCTTTATGACTTCATTTCTTCTTATAGCTGCATAATATTCCATCGTGTGAATAGACCACAGTTTGTTTATCCATTCTTCTGTTGACACCTGAGTTGTTTCCAACTTTTGGCAATGGTTACTAATGTTTCTATGAACATCGGTGTGTAGATGTCTGTTCATGTCACTGCTCTCAGTTCTTCTGGGTATATTACCAGTACTGGTATTGCCAGTCATGCGGCAAGTCTATATTCAACTTCTTTAGGAACTGCCAAACAGTCCTCCACAGTGGCTGTACCATTCTGCATTCCCACCAACAGTGAATAAGTGCTCCTATCTCTCCACATCCTCTCCAACACTTGTAGTTCTCTCTACAAGTGTTGGTATCTCATTGTAGTTTTGATTTGCATTTCCCTAATCATGAGTGATGTTGAGCATTTCTTCATGTGTGTTTTTTTTTTGTCATTTGCATTTCTTCTTTGGAGAAATGTCTATTCAAGTCTTTTGCCCATTTTTAAATTGGGCCATTTGTCTTTTTATTGTTGAGTTGTGACATCTCTTTATATATCCTGGCTATTAAACTCTCATCTGATATGTGATTTCCAAATATTGTTTCCCATTGAGTTGGCTGCCTTTTGACCCTTTTGACAAAGTCCTGTGAGGTGCAAAAGTGCTGAATTATTTTTTATTTTTTATTTATTACATATCCCCCCCCCCTTCTGCTTGTTCTCGCTGTGTTCATTATTGCGCTCTTTCGTGTCTGCTTGTCCCCTCCACTCTGTGCGGCAACCCGCCGAGTCAGCTCACCGCGCAGCGGCCTGCCTGGGGGCTTGCCCTGCTCCCAGGGGCCTGCCCTGTCCGTGGCGGCTTTGCCCCACCCATCGCAGCTTGCCTTCTCAAGGTGGCCTGCCCGCTCGAGGAGGCCCCAGGAACCAAACCCGGGGCCTCCTATGTGGTAAACTGGCGCCCTACCAACTGGGCTACAGCCGGCCCCCAAAAGTGAATTTTGAGGCGATTCCGTTTATCTATTTTTTCTTTTGTTGCACGTGCTTTGGGTGTAAGGTCCAAGAAACCACCACCTACTACAAGGTCTTGAAGATGTTTCCCTACTTTTTCTTCTAGTAGTTTTATGGTTCTGGCTTTTATATTTAGCTCTTTGATCCATTTTGAGTTGATTCTTGTATGGGGGGGAGATAGGGGTCCTCTTTCATTCTTTTGGTTATAGATATCCAGTTCTCCCAACACCATTTGTTGAAGAGACTGTTTTTTCCTGTTAGCATGGGCTTGGTAGGTTTGTCAAAAAACAGTTGACTGTATAAGTGAGGGTTTATTTCTGGGTTCTCAATTCTATTCCACTGATCAATGTGTCTAACTTTATGCCAGTACCATGCTGTTTTGACCACTGTAGCTCTGTAATATGTTTCAAGGTCAGGCAGTGAAATTCCTCCCACGTTGCTCTTTTTTTTTTAGAATGCTTTTGGCTATTCGGGTGCACTTACCCTTCCAAATAAATTTGGTAATCACCTCCTCAAATCTGTAAAGTAAGACGTTGGGATTTTGATTGGTATTGCATTGAATCTGTAAATCAGTTTGGGTAAGACTGACATCTTCATGATATTTAGTCTTCCAATCCATGAACATGGAATGCCTTTCCATTTGTTTAGGTCCTTTAAAATTTCTTTTAGCATTGTTTTGTAGTTTTCTGCATATAGATCCTGTACTTCTTTGGTTAAATTAACTCCTAGGTTTTTGAGTCTTTTTGTTGCTATTGAAAATGGAATTTCCCCCCTGATTTCCTCCTCAGGTTGTTCAGTACTAGTGTACAAAAACATTACTGATTATTGTATGTTGATCTTGTATCCTGCCACTTTGCTGAACTCATTTATTAGCTCAAGTAGCTTTGTCGTGGATACTTCAGAATTTTCTAAATACAGGATCATGTCATCCGCAAACAATGAGAGTTTTACTTCCTCTTTTCCTATCTGGATGCCTTTAATTTTTTTTCTTGTCTAATTGCCCTAGCTAGAACTTCTAGTACAATACTGAATAACAATGGTGACAGTGGGCATCCTTGTCTTGTTCCCGATCTTAGAGGGAAAGCTTCCAAACTCTCCCCATTGAGTATGATGTTGGCTGTGGGTTTTTCAAATATGCCTTTTATCATATTGAGGAATTTTCCTTCTATTCCAATTTTTTGAAGTGTTTTTATCAAAAAAGATGCTGGATTTTGCCGAATGCCTTTTCTGCATCAAATGAGATGATCATGTGTTGTTTTTTTTTCCCTTCAATTTGTTAATGTGGTGTATTACATTGATTGATTTTCTTATGTTGAACCAGCCTTGTATACCAGGAATAAATCCCACTTGGTCGTGATGCGTAAGTGTTTTGATATGCTGTTGGATTTGCAAGTATTTTGTTGAGAATTTTTGCATCTGTGTTCATTAGAGAGATTGGTCTGTAATTTTCTTTTCCTGTAGAATCTTTATCTGGCTTTGGTATTAGGGTGAGGTTGGCTTCATAAAAAGTGTTGGGTAATTTCCCCTCCTCTTTTAGAAGAGTTTAAACAGGATTGGTGTTAATTCTTTTTGAAATGCCTGGTAGAATTCACCTGTGAAGCCATCTGCTCCTGGACTTTTCTTTGCTGGGAGATTTTTGATGACGGATTCAATCTCCTTAAATGTGATTGGTTTGTTAAGTCCTTGTATTTCTTGTAGCGTCAGTGTAAGTTGGCTGTGCGTTTCTAGAAATTTGTCCATTTCATCTAGGTTGTCTAGCTTGTTGGCAAAAAGTTTCTCATAATATCCTCTTATGATTCTTTTTATTTCTGTGAGGTCATTTGTAACTTCCCCCCTTTCATTTCTTTTTTTTTTTTTAAAGCTTTATTTATTTTATTATATATCTCCCCTTCCCTCCCGTTGCAGCAACACGCCGAGACTTGGTCACTGCGCAGGCGCGGCTTTCCCCGCTTGTGGGCGGCTTCTGCTTCTATTCACGGCCGGCTCTTGCTTCAGTTCGCGGGTGGCTGGCTGCGCTTCATTCGCGGGCGACCTGCCCTGCCCGTGGCGGCTCTTGCCCTGTCCGTGGCAGCTTTTTGCCCTGCCCACGGCGGCTCTGGCCCGCCCGTGGCGGCTTGCCATTCTCAAGGCGGTCTGCCTGCTAGGAGAGGTCCCCGGGAACCGAACCCGGGGCCTCTCATGTGGTATGCCGGCGCCCTATCTACTGGGCTATTGAGCCGGCCCCACCCCCCTTTCATTTCTGATTGTATTTATTTGCATCTTTTCTCTTTTTTTTGTTAGTCTAGCGACTAGCAGTCTTTTAACTTCAGGCTGAATGGCTGTTAAGTAGGCAGTCTGGTCTCCTCTCCTCCCCAGAACCACAAATACCAATATAAGGAAGGACTGTTCTGGCACATACTAAGGTTCTTAAACTCTCCTAAGGCAGGAAGTTCAGTTTCTTTGAGATCAGCTCTTCAAGATTCAGACTGGGGACAAATGTTTTTGGTGCAGTTGCTACACGTGTGGAGTTGGGTGGGAGGTACAAGGAGATTTGAAGTCTTGGGAAGGTTCAGCTGGCCCTGCAGCTCCATGGAAACTCTTTACTTAATTACCCTAATTATTTCCTCTACCAAGTCATACTTGTCAACTCTAAGCCTGTAGCCTCTCCATGACAGGGCAAAAGAGGATGGTTCCTATTTCTAAAGATGTTTTCTCCTAAGCATATCTTAGGTTGTGGATTTCTGTACTCTGACTTACTCATTGTAATCACACCAGCTTTCATCTTCCAGTTGGAAAATCTATGCCCCCATCATCTTTTACTACCCTTTTAGAGATTTATTTCCTTTTATTATTTTTTACACTATAGTTTCAATAGGATCTTGGAGTTCAGTCCATTATCTTAAACTGGAAGCTCCCTATCTGTATCTTAAATTAACAGGGTTGACACATTTTCTTTGAAGCTGAGTTCTTAGAAATACTGAGACCCTCTTTCTAAATAACGCCAAAATCTAGCCTCAGGACATACATTCTATAATCTCTATTAATCCGGAAATCAATAAAAGAATAGGAAACTTTCTTTACCAAACAAAATCAAGTTGAGAAACTGAAAAATAAATAAACTAAAAACAAAAATTCACAAATCTCTGTCTTTGTATATTTTCCCAATAATAATATATACCTAATGGTCACAGTATAATATGAGAGCAACCAGATATAATTTGTAGTAATATATTTCATTTAAAGAATTATATAATACATAATAAAAATTTCATTCCTCATTAAATGAAATTCAATCACAAAGTAATTTAGTCATGTTTATAAAATTTTAACTTGACTTAAACTGGCAAAATAAATCACTTTCTTATAAGTATCTGGAAGGAGAAGGGTGGCTGTTAAAATGCAAAATAAATGCTTATATCTCTTCCTGGGTTATATAATACAGATCTGTGACCACTTACATGCCAATGATATTACTTATATGCTAATTAATATCACCACCTGGATAACCAATAAATTTCTCAAACTTCATATGTTCAAAACAAATCTCTCAATTACTCCACAAGCCTCCTAATTACAATAAACATAAATGGTATCACCATTCACCCAGTTGTTCATGCCAGAAAACTCAACAGCCATTCTTAATTTCTCCCCTTCCCTTTATTCAATCAATCAATAAATCCTTTTGGTTCCACCTGTAAAATTCATCCACTTTTTCTCCCATATCCACTGCCAAGCCATTACACCTGCAACAGTTTTCTGCTTTCCCTACTTTTGCTCTTGTCCTCTTAGTATCCATTATCCACCCAGCAGCCAGTGTAAATTACATCATGTCACTTCCACATTTCAAACCTTCCATGAAACAAAAACCAAATTCTTTCACCAACTGACTCCTGCCTGCTTTTTTTGTTGTTGTTTTTACATATCTCCCCCTTTCTGCTTGCTCTTGCTGTGTTCATTTTTTGTGTGTGTTCTTCTGTGTCTGCTCTGTCTCCCCGTGCTGCAGCGACGCGCCGAGTCAGCTCTCTGCGCAGGCGGCTCTGCTCCGTTCGCGGACGGCTTTTGCTTCCGTTCCCAGGCAGCTTGCCCTGCCCGTGGAGGCTTTTTGCCCACAGCGGCTTGCCGCTCTCAAGGCAGTCTGCCCGCCCGGAGAGGTCCCCGGGAACCGAACCTGGGGCCTCCCATGTGGTGAACCAGCGCCCTATCCACTGGGCTACGGCCGGCCCCCTGCTTTTCCATCTTCATCTCATATCACTCTTTGACTTCCTCACTATCTCCAGTCTGCTATACTTCCCCAAAAACATCAAGCTAATTTCTCACTTAGGAGCTTTGCATTTGCCATCCCTTCAGCCTAGATGTCCCCCTAACCCCCACCCTTGGCTATTTAGTTTACTGGCTTCTTTGCATTCCTTAGTCTCAACTGAAACGTCACCTCCTTCTTTGAAGTTAGCTACTACTTTTCCAATATTCTCTATATCATCTTTCTTATTTCCTTGCATAGCACCTATTGCCACCTAAAATTATCTTCTTTACTTACTATCCTTCCTTCAAATAGAAGTTCTTTAAGGGCAGAAACTTATCTATCTTGCTTATTATTATCTCCAGTGCCTAGACATAGGGTTACTCAGCAGATATGCAAAAAATATTTGTCAGATCAATGAAGGACTTCATAAACATTATTGAAGCAGGACAAATATTAATTACACTGATTTTGATTATTATTGTTAGCAGCAATAAATATAAACTAAGTTTTAACTGTATTCCAACAAGAAAAAAATATTACAGTTAATTGGGCATAAGGGAAGAATGAAATGTCACTAGGCTAAATCTTATTTATTTAGAACAGGAATGATAAAAAACATGTTAGCAATATTTGTAAGTTGGTGGGAGAAGAGCACATTACAGAAAAGTTATATTAAAAAATAGAACAGGGCCCGGCTAGATAGCTCAGTGGATAAAGAGCTCGCCGGTGTACCACATGGGAGGCCCCAGGTTCGGTTCCCGGGGACCTCTCCGAGCGGGCAGACGGCCTTGAGAAAGGCAAGCCGCCACGGGCAGGGCTGAGCCCCCACGGGCATGGCAAGGTCACCCGTGCAAAGCGGAGCTGCTGCCCG
>PVKH010028150.1:0-12596 GCA_004027955.1 Chaetophractus vellerosus
ACAATTACCTGGCCGAGTTGACACATTAGCCTAGCCATCACAAGGGGATAAAAGGGTTTGTTTGTTTAGTTCTAAGCTCCACCTATAGGCTTCCAACACATGAAAATCACATTTACTCATTTTCATTCAAGCCCAGCAACATACAATGAACATCATTAAAACCCATGGTAGGGGGCAAGAGAGGATTCAGGTACAGTCAACCTCCATTTCTGGAACTAATCCAGGAAGTTGATCCTAGCCAGTTTGTCTGCATTGTGTGTGCTTCCATCTCCACATCTCTTCCCCACCGCAAAATAATCGAAATCTTTATCAATTAAAACATCTGCTCTCCTGACTTCCTCTGCAGTCACATTTGAATTTTTTAAACACTGTAGTGGGGAATTTCTTTAGTGTTTTGACTTGTTTTTTCCCTTCAGATCCCAGCTCCCACTATGTGATTACCCTGAAAGCATTTAACAATGTGGGTGAAGGCATCCCCCTATATGAGAGTGCCGTGACCAGACCTCACACAGGTAAGGTGTCCTGTCTGGCTCTGGTCTTCAGTACGTTATCCGAGAGCTTAAGTAGGGTGTTGGCATAACCCATAGGGAAGTGTCAGCAGAAGGGAAAGTAAATGCCAATTTAGTAAAGTCAAGGGAAAAGTGTGCTTTCAACATAGAAAGTTCTGTTAATTCCTGTTTTGCTCTTTAGAAAATAATAATCCTGTCATGTAAGCAATTCCGTGTAAACATATAACATATATTTTTAATGTATTGGGAGCCAGAAAGTATACTTTTGAGAGCATTTATAGTGATTTTCCATCTTTTCATCATGTGAGTTTTAACTGAAATCACTCAAAAAATGAAGGGAGCTCTTTATCTCTGAAGGAATTCTATAGTTTACTGATAGTAGCAATAAATGTATGTGATTGGTGAACCCATCATCTGTTTTATCAGTCATCTGAGTTGATTGGGAAAGTATTTTTCTACGTGCCTTTTGTAAGCTTTATTTATATAAACAGTATCAAGTCAGAGGTACTATATATTTGATAAGCTGTACATTTATTACAGAAGAGACCAAGTATTCATTATTTTTTCTTTGTAATTATCTATTTTTAAATATATTAAAATAAGTGTACATATTAATATAAGGTTTCTAAAGATATATAAAGCATCTAATTTAGTTCTGAATGAGAATAGTTATTGAAAGAAATGTATTAGAATTGTAAATTTTTTAAAAGGGTAGAAGCTATCATTTTCAGAAATGCTCTTTTCCATTTGTTTCCCAAAACTTTGAATATGTATTGCCTGCTATATCCTCTGATACTTTACATAATAGTACAGATTTGGCTATATTCTTTTTAAAAAGGTAACCTCTCTCCTTTTTTTATTTTTAGTTTCCACTTAACAAAACCAGCATCATTGCTACATGTTTGATAGTTCTGTCCTTTCTTCTGCTTTTATGTGCTTACAATTTATAAGTTCTGTAAAAAAGATTTCGTACTCCAGAAAGGAAAAAAATAAGGTCAAACGAGAACTTTTAAATAAGTGGTTTGCTCTTTCTTAAATCAGCCTATAATAGGAAAAACAAACTTGAAATTTTTGTGTGTGTGTGGCATAAAAAAAAAATGTCTTCTGGCTGGAAATGTATAATGAAATTTTCCTAAATCATATAGTCTTATTATCTTTTACCAAGTACTAGTACAAATTTTTTTTTTAAATTCTCAAAGAATTCTGGTGTTTTCTGCACCTGTAGCTGTACTTTCTGTACTAATTAGTATATGCCCTGACAATCTTTGAACAAAGCCCTTGATTACAAAGTATACTGTTCCTGCTATTTTTAGTTCTTATTGTGTAAGAACTACACAAATGGGGAGACTATTACTTTGACTTGGCAGTAAATCTGTGCCATTTCAGATTTTGAGTTATAGGGAGGGCTAGGCACCATAACCACATGGGGACACATTTTAAATCTTGAACTTAAAATGAATCAGTATATATACTTAGAAAACCTAACCAAGAGTTAAGGGAAGCCTAAATAGATCCTGCTGTATTGCCCTGGCCCCTGGTCTTTAGAGCCTTCATGCTCATTTTGGCCTGTTTTGGCTGTGATGCTTAGACAGAGAATGCGTCCATTACATGTGGCACAGGCCAGCACATAAGTACAGACTTTCCTTTCCATCAAATGAGTATTCTGAAATTTAAAGTTTTTAAAGACTATGTCACTTGGACCCATGATAACCATGGCATTTCCCATAACTGATTGGGATTCATCAGTGGCTTGTTCTCTGACTTTACTAAAGAAAGTATAGCAGCTCTCTAGCATGGTGTCAGCTTACCTTCCTCAAGTAAAAGTAATGCCCTTGAGTGCCTTTTGCTTTATTTGGAAGTGAGCCGTATCACTGTAATGTCTTTAGACCCAGGATGTGAGCAGATCTGAACTTGACCCTGGGTTGGATATCTCATAACCCCCAGTACTAGGGCCAGGCTAAGTTGCCATTGGCAACCATTAAGGACTGAAGTTTGTGAGTAGGGCCCTTAACGTGTCCAGTGATAATGCACTGTTAACCCGTGTCCAGAAAATCCAGCCATAGTCCCTGAAATATCAAAACAGATTATGATATTTTGTGTTGCTTGTTCAGAAATTATAGCCTTGATTTTAAAAGCTATCTTTGTCTTTCCATGATCTTTACTGGACAGGTGGTAGAATTTGCAAGAATTTTAAGAAAATTCCATCACAAATACATTCATGTAATAACTGGACTGTAAAAATTTTAACATGCCTGTAGAATGCAGTAAAGAATGTAGTTAAGTACTGCTTCTCTAGACATTTTCCTGCAAATTTTTCCTGAAAGAACACAAATGGAATTTTTCTTTTAAATGAATGGTGGTGACATATTAACTCTGGATCTCTTTCTTTTTCTCCATTTCTCACCTTTCATTCCATTATATTACCCTGCATTTCCCTTTCCTTTTATTTTTATGTTAAAATGCCACTTCCCTTTTTTAATTACTTTTTACCCAGACACTTCTGAAGTTGATTTATTTGTTATTAATGCTCCATACACTCCAGTGCCAGATCCCACTCCCATGATGCCACCAGTGGGAGTTCAGGCTTCCATTCTGAGTCATGACACCATAAGGATTACATGGGCGGACAACTCACTGCCCAAACACCAGAAGATTACAGACTCCAGGTACTACACAGTCCGATGGAAAACCAACATCCCAGCAAACACCAAGTATAAGGTACTGGCACATTTGCTCTGGCTGAGAAAAATATTTTCTAAAAGGTATTTTCTAATTTGAAAGTTCTTGATTCATATTTTTCCAGAATGCAAATGCAACAACTTTGAGTTACTTGGTGACTGGTTTAAAACCAAATACACTCTATGAATTCTCTGTGATGGTAACCAAGGGTCGAAGATCAAGCACATGGAGTATGACAGCCCATGGGACCACCTTTGAATTAGGTATGTGACGTCAGAGTCTTATGTCACATGACATTTCTTCTCTTTGCAAATTGTAGAAAGGCAGTGGATGTCCATGCTTATGCCACCGTCCAAGTCATGTGACTTCTCATCATCTGTTTTTACTACCCAAGGATAGAATTGAGTGCATGAATCAACATATTTACAGAACACAGGAGGCAACTATAATTGGAATTCCGTGTGTCCTATTTCAACTGATGTATTATGGTTTTTTCCATCATTGTACGAGAACATTAGCAAATAACAGGATAATATAATGCAAAGCATACTAGATTTTAGGAAACAAAATTTGAATCCAATCCCAGCTCCACCATTTGCTGACTATAATCATGGGCAAGTCATCCATTCTCTGAATTTTGGTCTCTTCCATCTTCTAAAGGGGGGTTAAAAATCTCAGCCTTCCTATTTTATAGGGTTATTGTAAGGGTAAAATTAGCAACAGATGGGAAAGCATGTGGTAAATTATGAAGCACTGTGTAGATGTAAGGGATTATTTTCATTAATCCTCTTTACTGGTAACTCAAGAGAGAAAAGATGAAGTAACCTGCCCTTGACCAAGCAGCTGCTGCTGTCAAGCCTGCATCAGCACTTTACCAGGTGGCCCCTAAGCTGCCTTTGTAGCTTTCTTGTGAACCAGTTAGTGTATTGTAAAATCTCCCACTAAAATATTTGTAGTTTTGTTTGTAAGTGGGCAAAAGTGACAAAATAAGACTAATAAGCAGATTAAGGAGAGAGCAGGTCATCTGAATTTGAGGCTCTGTTTGCTTCTTGGTCACTTTTTAGGCCTAGTTTCTTGCCCTTTGGACTTTCCTAGCATGGGGATATGTGTAACCATTTGTGAGTTTCTGTCTATTCTTCTATTTCTTTCTCTTCTATATATGAATAATAGGGGAAAATGGGAGTTATAAGGTCTCCCCAAACTATCCTCTGCCCAATTGTTTGGACTTTGTACGGAAGATTGGATTTGGAGAGCTAGAAATAATAGTGCACAAAAGTTTAAATAGACCTTGAGTTTGCTTTCTCTGACAGAGTTTTGTGAACAATGTTTTGCTTTGAATCTAACCCATTAGCTAATAAATGAGATTGTGTTTTCCCTTAGGATGGTTTGCATTTTACCAAGCTTCCTTCCATTTTATACTAGGAGAATTCCAATATTCTCACCCCCAACCAAGATGCCAATTCTGTATCCTCGTAGTATGGTATTTTCTCCTGGCAACTTTGCACGTTCTTCTTATTAGAGCTATATTTAGAGATTGTAAGTTGTTTCTGGCCAGAAGGCTTTATCTTTTTGGTCTTGTACCCATTACAGTGCCTTACAAATGGAAAGAGTTGAACAAATGGTGCACAAGAATTATTAAAAATATTGTTATTTTGTAGTTCCTACTTCTCCACCCAAGGATGTGACAGTTGTGAGTAAAGAGGGAAAACCTAGGACTATAATTGTGAATTGGCAACCTCCTTCTGAAGCCAATGGCAAAATTACAGGTAAGATGCTTTTGAGTATGTATTTGTCTGTGCCTGTTCCTGCCTGGCAGGAGCATTCTAGGAGAGTGCTGTATTGTTGGGAGAAGTAGGAGTCTGAGGCTGGCTTGGTCATTTTATGGGATGGTGTAAGTCTTGATGGTCCTTGAGATTGGAGCCAGGGGTATGCTGTTTGCCCATAGTGGCATGAAAAGGAGTTGCCAGGCAGTTA
The DNA here is from genome assembly GCA_004027955.1 of Chaetophractus vellerosus. Lineage (NCBI taxonomy): Eukaryota > Metazoa > Chordata > Mammalia > Cingulata > Chlamyphoridae > Chaetophractus > Chaetophractus vellerosus. The sequence continues at coordinate 5,163 of PVKH010028150.1, forward strand.
TTTTGACTCACGTTGCCTGAAAGTCTGATGGAGTTGGGTTATACTGGACAGCTTTTGGCTATATTGGGCTTTATGGATGTATTTATTTTCCTCTTTTCAGCCTCTAGCTGGATGACCAGCTTTGGAGTCACAGACTCCTGCCTCATTCTGCAGGGTAATACCCAATTAAAATAGATTCTGCTCTTTTACCCTGAAGCCCAAAAAAGCCTAATAGGCTTTCAGTTCCTTTTCCCCCCGAGCCTGCTACTTAGACTTCTGTACTCTTACAACTAGAACTAAAAGTTAGGATTGGCATAGGCCCTTGAGGGGAACTAAAATTTTCCTTGCTCTTCCAGAGGAGAACCTTCCACAATAGAGAGGACACTAGGCCTTCCTCAGCCCTATCAAGGAGGAAAGCCTGGTCTGTGGTTTAATCTGGTAATTACTTCATGTAGGTATATGCTGAGTAACAGGAGTTTGCTTTGGCCTAAGGAAACTGAAAGCATTTCTTAGCACTGTCCTGCTTCTGGCATTCTATAGATATCCCTCTCCATAAATCCTTATTTAATTTTTTTTAGGCTTTTAATTTGCCTCTTGTTTAAAAAAGTAAGCATGACTTGACTTGGATGATATTTTATTTTGCCTTTAAAACCAGTAATACAGAAGGTTCCTGTGCAGGTCAGGTGGCCTTGCTTTGTAGCTCTTCCTGCCTCACTGTGAGGATTGAGTGCCCTCTGGTGGAAGTATCAGGTGACAGTTCATGGTGGCTTCACCCATCCCAAGTCTGGGAGAACTTAAACAGATTGCTGCCCATCTCCCAGGAGTTTTTTTTGCCTAGGCATTCACATTGGTGAGAGCTAAAACAGCATGTCAGACCATTAATGGTTTTTAAATCTGCATTATTTTACTTGTAGACACTTTAGGTGTAAGTATTAAAATATTAAACAGTTGAAGTGATTGGATATTTTCCTTTTATGATTTCTTAATATTTGATGAGCTCTTAACCTCTGAGGGTACTTAACCTTGTGTTTTTATCTTAACTATTTTTATTACTTCAACCGATGATATAGATGATAACTTACAACCTAGCACTGTATAAATTGTAGTTATTTTATGTTCGGTGTAGCCTTTTGGATAGATTTTACCATTGCTTTTTAATCAGTAACTGTTCTGTACTTTTATATGCTGTTTTATATATATATATACATACACACACACACACACACATACATACACACCTTTATTGACTTGCTGATTGCAAAAGGAGAAAAAGTAATAAGATTTCTCTTCCCATTAACTTCTTTGGACAGGTTACATCATATATTACAGTACAGATGTGAATGCGGAGATACACGACTGGGTTATTGAGCCTGTTGTGGGAAATAGGCTGACTCACCAGATACAAGAGTTAACGCTTGACACACCATACTACTTCAGAATCCAAGCCCGGAACTCAAAGGGCATGGGGCCCATGTCCGAAGCTGTCCAGTTCAGAACACCTAAAGGTACAGCTTCCCAAGCAGAGGGTCTTATTAGGTCTCTTTAATGGGCTATGCTTGTACATATCACTTTAGCATATAGCTTATAGAAACTATGGGCAATATAAGAAGTCCTGATGATAAGCTGAGCCACAGTGTACAGATTTTTCTCAAAATGTTCCCTCACCCATGGGCCACCAAATGAGTGCTCCCTAGGTTACTGGCCTAACCAGGCTCTATGAGTCAGATGAATTGCAGTTGATATAAAAGTTTTACCAGTCAGATCAGATGTGATTCTTTTGGTTCCCATACAGAGTAGTAGCACGTTATTGTGATGGGTGATTCTCTTTCAACACATTTAGGCTCTTAACCTGAAAGGCTTATTTGTGGACTTTTGGAGAGTGAAAGTGACTAAAAAAGATGTTCTTCTTATAAGAGATAAGATACTGAAATGAAGATAAAGTATTGAACTAAGTGAGCATAGGTAAATAAAATTTAGTAGGGGACTGAGTCTATAGAAGTGGCATCCTATATGGATTTCTTTTTCTGTTAGTTCTGAAAACAAGGCTCAATTTGTCTGGAAGCTTATGGGGGTTTTATGTTTATCCTTTTAAAATGCTGCCTCTCCCGTCTTCAAAGCTTGTGATCCTTGCTCTTGTTTTTTCTTCCCCTGTGCTTGGCCTGTTAGCGGACTCCTCTGATAAAATGCCTAATGATCAAGGTAAATGAGTAGATGGCCTCTCTCTCCTTTCCTCTCTTTTGTGAGCTCTTTTTAGCTTTTTGTTGTTTTTGTTTGTTTGTTTGTTTTTTCCTGAAAATCAGAACCATGTGTTAAAAGACCACATATTTATTGGCCAAAGTGGAGTTGAGTCCATGTTTGTGGCACTTGGTTATATGAAAAGTTGGAGAATCTGTTTAGGAATGAAACCAGACTGATGGTAGGAAATTGAGAACTGAGTGCACTGGGAGCCCTACAGCTGTAGGGAATTGGCATTAAATGTTAATCACGGGAACTGGCTGTGGCTCAATTGGTTGGGCTCTGGTTTACCACATGGGAGGCCCCGGGTTTGGTTCCCGGGCCCTCTTGGCGAAGGCAAGCCGCCGTGCGGTGAGCTGACGCAGCAGGGGGAGATAAGCAGACACGGAAAAACGCAAAGCAAAAATGAACACAGCGAGCACAAGCAGCAAGGGGGAATATATAAATAAATAAAAATAAATCTTTTCAAAAAATGTTAATCGCATTATCCTTCATGCTAAGATACAGCAATTCCATACCAATGGTAGGCATTTGGGCTATGATGAGACCTTTATACTCCTAGGTCCTCATAATACCAATTTGTCATATTCAAAATATCTAGGATTTTGTTAGTGTCTATAAATGAAAAGTTATAATGCCCCCATCTTCTTCCTTCCACAGACTCTACAAATATGCTATACTTTAGTTTGGTGATTATCTGTGACAAAATTATCAATATCTGTTGGTGTAAGCTTAATTCAGAGTTCTTTCCCTATTTCTTCCTTTAAATATATCTGATCATTTTTAAAGAGGACAGAAACTATTTAAAATGGGAACTTAGAAAGCATAAGCCTCAAACACCATTCTTAACATCATCAGCCAAATCTTTTTAGTGTACTTGCCATGTTAGAGTGTAGTTGTACTTTGCAATTATCATCTCTGGGAGGTCAGCTAAAGTTGATATCTGTTTGCCATTCTGACGGAGAGCATTGAAGGTAAATTTAATGTTTGCTTTCATAGTTTAGGAGTAATTACTAGAAAATATATGATCTTTGGGTCTTGGGTAATAGCAAGAAAGAGTCAGGCCTTGAGGCTTAAAGTTTCAGGCTTTGGAAATGCATTTGCATTCAGTGAGCCTTAGGTGACTTGGAGAAACTGCAAACATACTTTTTTTTTTTTTTTAATGGAAGGCATCCTATCAAGGGAGAAACTTGATTTAACTTAAGGGTGAGAATAGAAAAATAGAAAAATGTATATGCACAGAACATAATTGTGTCCATTGTTTGTTCCTCACGTCACTATTAGCCAGAGTGTGGTTCTTAGCTGCACCACCCCTCTGGTATTTAAAATTCCTTTCCCTTTGGAATTTTGGGTGCTGGATTCATCCTTGGACTTTCTTGTTCATGGTTTAAATTTTTTAAAATAATGTTGGGAAATATAGGACTATAAACCAACTAGTTTATTGGCAAACGGTGTCATCTTGGCAATTATTTACATAATTTGGAGCTGTGGATAGTTTGACCTAAGTGTATCCTACTTGACAACTAAGTACACTGAAATATGAAGAGTGAGTCGTAGAAGTGCTAAGCCATCTTAGCCAAATATACTTTGCTATAATGAACAGCGTTTGAGGGACAACTGCTAATTTGATGTACAGTGTGTCATTTGGAAGGAATGATGGCAAGAGAAGTAAAGGGATAAAGTAATAGTTATGGATTATTAGAAAGGAGGGGGTTCAGGGACTGTGTGTTAAAATCTAGGATATCCAGGAACTTTTGTTACTTTCTTTTGGAGATTTTTAGCTTCTGACAACAGTAGCTTTGACTAAATAGAAAACATTGTTATAGTCTCTAGATTTATTCTGTTAAATGAACTACATATATAAGCCTTCATGTCTTTCATTTCCTCTCCATGTCTGATAATTTATAGAAGTGTTTAACATTGGCTCTAATGTTTTACATAAACACAACTATTTTATACATTTCTAGTCAACCTTTATTTGTTGAAATAATTCTCATTTTTTAAGTGTTTTCTGAAGCTTCATGCTCTCTACCTCTGCAAAGAGAAAGATTATGTTCTAACCTAAAGATTTATTTTGCTTGTACTAATAGTAGTTAATATTTATTGATCACTTACTATGCTTCAGGCAGTATTCAAAATGTTTTATAGGATTAGATTTCCATTTAATCCTCAACAGCTTCATGAAGTATAGACTGTTATACCTGTTTTACAATGAGGAGACTGAGGCCCCAAAAGAATAAATTACTTGTCCAAAGTCAAACAATAAGAGATGGAGCCAGTATACAAGCACAGGCCGTCTATTAAGCACTGTGCTATATTACTATCAGGAGCAGCTTTTACTTTGTAATTCTTTTAGGCCTCTTTTCAAGAGAAGTAATGCTACTGCTTTCTGACCACAAACTTTGGATTGAGGTGAGAGAATTCCTTTGCATTATCAGGACAAGACTCCTGTGTTTGCTTTACCCAAATTTTTGCTTTAGCTGCCTTTCCTATAAATGTGAAGACCAAAAAAGACCAAGAATATAAATTTTTAGAAAATGTTTTGCAGCCTGCTTCTTGAGTGGTGCCAAGCCTGAGGTTGACAGCCTCACATGTTCTGTAATGCTGAATTAGGAGACAGTATCCTTTGTGAACAACTAGAAGGAATACTTTTTTGTTTTTTTCATCTTCAGATGCTAAGATCTTTAGGTGACTCGGCAGGAACAGAGAACACAATCTGAACCTCCACTTGCCTAGGGTAACTTTATATTTGGAAGGTCAATGCTTGAGAAAAGAATCCAAGTAATACTGGCACCAGCTAGGCCAGGTCAAAAGAAGCAGGGCTCTTAGAAGACTATAGTTCTTTAATGTAGAAGCTAAGCTAACTGGCCCCTTTTGTTCCTTTTCCAAGAGAAGCTACTTGTGCCAAAAGTCCTCTGAGCAGTCCTTTAGGAATTGTTTCCTGGGCTAGAGAAGTAGGTGTGTTCCCACCTTCTGAACAGCATATAGTGACAGTCTGGGCACATGCTAGATACAGCTGTGGAAGGAAGTCAGCTTTTCAGCTGCCTCATTGCACAAAAAGCTATATCTTAGTTTGCTTTGTACACATAGACTGTAGTTCCCCTTGCTATTTATGTGCTTATGTGCTACTTCATTTTCTCATCAACAGAGTAGGCTAAAATGTTGCAGGTAACATTCATTGGCTGTGAAGTGGAATGTCCCACCCCCCATTGCGTTGGGTCATAATGGATATGATTTCTTCTCCTTCAGCTTCAGGGTCTGCAGGAAAAGGAAGCCGGCTGCCAGACCTAGGATCTGACTACAAACCTCCAATGAGCGGTAAAGCCCTTCCTGTGGCTTTTTTTTTTTAACCTATTATTGGACATGAAGCAGTTTTTCTTGAAATTTTGAAATGCCTTTTGTAGCTTGAATGTGGTGGGTTTAACATGTTACTTAAGTCTTTGCATTTAGTAGATCTAGTTTTAGGTATTTTCTAGCAAATGTTTGCTAAATTACTGGAAGCCCATAACAGGATCCATAAATAAAATGTGTTTCCTCAAGTATCCAACCTAAGATTAATTCTGAAGAAATGTTTCTTCCTTTTGCCTGCTACCTCTAAAAAAAAAATTTTTTTTTTAATCTTGCTTTCAGAAATAAACCCTCTGGTGGAATTAGCCACCACTCAGAATAAGCCAAAGGACTGCTTCAGAATCATCTTATTGAAATATATTTAATTTGGAAATTCTAGAAAATTCTTCTCATTCTAGCCATCCCAAAAACTGGTATCTCCTGATTACTTTAATGATGATGACTTTTTTTGTTTGTTTGTTACATATCCCCCCCCCCCTTTCTGCTTGCTCTTGCTGTATGTCCATTCTTCTGTGTTTTTCTATGTCTGCTTCTTGTCTCCCCCCATCTTTTTTGCGGCGACACGCCGAGTCGGCCCTCCGCGCAGGCAGCTCGCTCCATTCAGGGGTGGCTCCATTCCGTTTCACGGGCGGCTCCGCTCCATGTTTTGCGGGCAGCAGAGCTCTGTGTTTTGCAGGCTGCTCAGCTTCCGTGATTCGCGGGCGGCAGCTCCATGTTTCACGGGTGACTTTGCCATGCTCATGGCGGCTTTTTGCCTTGCTCACAGCGGCTTGCCTTTCTCAAGGCTGTCTGCCCGCTCGGAGAGGTCCCCGGGAACCGAACCCGGGGCTTCCCATGTGGTACACTGGCGCCCTTATCCACTGGGCTATCCAGCCGGCCCCAATGATGCCTCTTTTCCTACACAACTTTACCATTTGTAAGTTACTTTCATAAATGAAATCACCTGTGATACTCATAACACTGTGAGGCAGGGAGAACAGATGTCATTATTCCCATTTTACACATTAAGAGACTTAATGGAGAAGTAATATTCCCAGGGCCACTCTACAAATTAGGGCAGTATTAGGACCAAAATGCACATCTTCTAACTTCTGACGGTGCCCTTTTTGCTATCACATGCAGCCTAAACAGCATGGTGTTCTATACTAGAGCAGGTATTAGAAATGACTCTAGTCTCCCCACTCCTGTCCCAGATAGACATATGGAAGTGAAAGGCTCGTCCTCTAGAAACTCATACTCCAGTTTTGGAGATGAAGTGAACTCCTAATTTGCAGTTATCTATTTAAATAAAAAGTGGTACTGCCCAGCCTATTCTTAGGAAAGCCAGAAAGATTTGCATTTTTCAAGAAATTTTTTGTGCTTTGAGTTCTAGGGCTTTGTTTATAAGTTTGTCCTTTGGGGATGAATATATTACATTTATGTGCTGTCCATAGTATAACATTCAAAGCTTTGAGAGTAGTAATTGCTCTTTTTTCTTTAATTCATGCATGCATTGATGCATGTATTTTTTTAAAGGTACAGGTTCTATGTGACTGGCTATGGAAGCATGAAGAATAAGCAACAAACTACCTGATACAGAAAAGGGAAAGCTTCATAGAAGTGATATTGAACCCAGGTCTTAAAGAGTGCTTAGAAGATTGCTATGACAAGAATGGGGTTGGGTATTCCAGGAAGCAATGATAGCACATGTAAAAGCCTGGCAATATAAAATAACAAGGCCTTTCCTTGGGGTTACATTGTGTAGAGACAGCATAGAGAGTGGGTTGAAAAAGTAGAATAGAACCAGCCTGACAAAGGCTTAAATCCCAAAGAGAAGAAATCTGAGCTCTATCCTGTGAAAAACATATATAAGAAATCTGATAATACTGGAAC
>PVKH010028151.1:0-12902 GCA_004027955.1 Chaetophractus vellerosus
AAAGGACACTTCTCCTGGTCTTGTCAAGAATCCACCTGGCCAGGCCTCCTTGTTCTCACCCTAATAGAAGCCCACATCTCCCTTCCAGAGAGACAGCAATACAAATATATATTAGTCTTTTTTAAAAGGGAACATCTTGCCTTGGGAAGCACAATCTTTCCATTGAACGCTGAAAATTCTAAAGACACCCTACTTTACAACTGAGAAATCTTAATTTAATTTTATTATATTACTTCCCTTACCACCCAAAACAATGTGTGTGGGGGGGCAGAGGTGACATACTTTTGAGAGAAAAATAATAAAGAAACCCCGATTCTTTGAAAACAAAACAAGCAAGGTCCAAATCTAAACTTTGGTTTTAAAAACACAATCCCCATAAAGAAGTAAGTATCTAAAACTTTGTTATTTACCAAAGCAAAAACCACCCTCCCCCCCACCCCGCGTGAAAAGAAATGTAGATTTTGTGTCTCTACATCATGAGTGAGGAATGTCAGTCCCCTCTCATTGTTCAATTAATGTGAAAAAACAAACAATTAACCAGAAACTCTGGCATAGTTCTCTGTGAGATACAAGTTCAGACAATAGCTGAAGGTATTTCTTTTTGAGACAGAAATGGAGTTGCTCTAACTTGAATGACTACTAGGAAGATCTTTGCCATGCATGGATTTTGAAGGAGCTAAAAATATATCAGCAGAGGTAAAACTGCATTATAAGAAAAAAAGTGAAATACATTTTTAAAAATTGTGGTAACATATGTAAAGCTTGTCATCTTAACCATTTTAAATGTACAATTCAGTGGCATTAATTACATTTACAACGTTGTGTCACCAACAGCATCCAATACCAAAAATATTTTCATCACCTCCAACATCTGTACCTATTAAGCAATAACTCTTCTCCCTCCCCACAGCTCCTGGTAACCTCTAATTTACTTTCTGTCTCTATGAATTTGTGAATTCTTGATATTTAATATAAGTGGAATTATAACATTTGTCCTTTTGATCCAGGTTATTTCACTTAGTATAATGTTTTCAAGGTTCATCCATGTTGTAGCATGAATCAGAAAATCATTCCTTTTTATGGCTGAATAATATTCCATTGTATGTATATGCCACAATTCATCTATTCATCTGTTGACGAACATTTGGGTTGTTTCCTATATTTTGGCTATTGTGGATAATGCTGCTATGACCTTTGGTCAATAAGTATCCTTTTGAGTCCCTGATTTCAATTACTTTGGGTATATACACATTTTTTAAGTCTGGAAAGGAAACCAAATTTGTTGAAGACATGTTTAAAACAGGTAAGCAGAAAGAGAAATAACACTTGTGACCCCATCACCCAGAGATAAGTATTGTAAGCAATGCAACATGCAATGGGGGTGGGGTAACTTGGTTGAGCAAAGCTGAGGGCTGGATACACTGATATACACCACCCCATTCCCATGTTAGGAAAAGCCCAGAATTCTCATGGACAATTCCAACACCTCCAGAAATGTCTGGTGGTCTGGGAAGAGAAGCCAAAATCACCTTCAGAGAGAAAGAAGACTGTTGAACCAGATTTGGCAAAAACAGAAAAAGAAGTGTTTCCAGAAATAATCAAGACTGCACCTGGACCCAGCCCTGTTCCTGGAAGACAAGACCGTGTGGCAAAACCAAAAGAACTCTATCACCAGGGGCCAGCAGCTGTGCTACAGAAACCCCTATGCCCAGGCTCTAGACAGGGGAAGGTGTTGCTTCTGTGTGATGTCCAGGGCAGTCCTGGGCTATATGACATGGGCTGCAGCAAAGCAGCAGTGAGTGAGCATGGCCAGCTCAGTGGCCTGGTATGGGAAGTAACAGCGTGACTAAGTCATGCTGACAAGCAACCGTTGAGAGGAAGGGCAAGAAGACCGGCTGGATTCTGGACTAACAGCCCAAACTCTGGCTCCAGACTGCCTAGGTTCAAATCTAGCCTCAGCCAGGAGCTGTGTGACCCTGGGTGAATGATCTTTGTGCCCCTGTAAATAGGGATGCAATAACAGTACCTACCTTAAAAGGTTGTGAGGATTAAAGAGTGCTAACCAACATAAAGCATTTAGAACAATACTGGCGACCCTAAGCACAATTTAAACTCTACATATAGTTTTTCCAATATTTTCTAAAACAAGCCATGTGAATTTTATCAACAGAAAATCTGCTCAGTGACTGCCACACAGGTCCCATCAGTTTGTCACTTGTCACTTTATCTTTGGCCTTTCCTGCCAAATGGCAGAACTTCATCTCTCTCCACACACCCCCCACACACACACGTGCGCGTGCATGCGCACATGTATGTACTGGAGTGGCCCACTGCCCAGGGTAGCACTTTTAGTGCTAAAACAGGGAAAGTTCCAGGCAAACCAGAAGAGTTGGTCACTCTCATATGTACGTAAGAGAATAAAGAAGAAAACAAGAGTTATGCCTTATATATAATATATATAATCAGTGTTAACATTCTGGTGTAGTTCCTGCCAATCATTTTGCTATGCATACGTTTTAGGCAAAACTTGGATCATGTGGTATAGGTACAGAGTTCTGTATCCTGTTTTCACCCAATGCTGGTGAATATTGTTAATAATTCCCAGGAAATACTGTTTTCTGAGGCTGCAGAGAATGTGGTCATGTGGATATTCAATGTGGCTTAACCATTCTCCTAGGCTCTTGTAATCAACATTTTCACTCATATAACTTTAAAAACCAGTACCCACAAGTGTGTGTTCATCTGGTTATTTTCTTTAAATTTCTAAAAGAATTTTGGGGTCAAAGAGGATGAATATAAGTGTGGAAAATTATCAGTGATTTCTTCTTTAATTTCTCCACTACTTTTATGTGTGGACAATTCTTCTTTCTTTAGAGAGGAGTTCAGTATTTATTCACCTATATGATCTCTCTTTCTAAGCCGGTTTTCAGTTTTTTATGTTTATCTCTCAGTTTTGAAATAAAATGTGAGGTAATGCTTCTAAGAAGGAAATCATAAAGCCCATGGTACAATCGAGTTGTGTTAAAATGAGGAAATACTTAGAAATTAAATCTGCAGGATACAAACTGGGGATGTGCATGAGACCTACTCTCAGTAATGAATCAGCTCATTTAAAAGCTGTATTTGACAATAAATAGGATTAATCAGAACGTGTCAGGGACACTCAGTCCTCCTCCTTCCCCAGGCCCTTGTCTTCCTAAGTGTTGTTTTAGTGGATTGTTGGGAGTTGAGTGGAAAGGTTTAGGGATGGAAACACAGGGCAGCGCAAAAAGAGAAAGGAGGACTGGTGGCCGATCAGGTCCTCCTAGTCCCCAGATGGCAATGAACAGAGATTCTTCCTGCTACTTAAGAGCAGGAAAAAAGGAAGTGGGAGGAGCCTGTCAAGAGTTTAAGACATATCTTCACGCCTTTCTCTCCTTTTCAAAAGGCAAAACATATGTAACCAGCTATTTTTCTTATAGACAGCCATTGCTACACAGATTTAAAAAATAAGGCAGCATTTTTATTAAGGATAAATCATAAGCACAGCACTCAGCCACACTTTAGATACCACCACATAGATGTATTACCACTGCGGAAAGTACATTATGCCGGAAACATGGCACCTCTCCCCAAACTGCCCCTCCACCTGGATCTCTGACTCCTAACCCCTTTCCCAAAATCCAGAGCTGAAAAAGAAAAGTGCAATTTTACTCAATTTTTATTTGTTGAATAATCATGGGTGTTTTTGTTTTCCTTTTTTATTTTGCAATAACAGGCATAATAAAGGAATTTAACAGACATAAAGAAGATTTACTGATGGATCCTGGTTCGTGGACCACATCCCCAAACAAGTATCTCAAATATTCTCTAATACTAGGGAGTATTCTTTTTGGAGAATTATTTTATTTGTTCATTCACCTATCCATCCATTCATTCATTCAATCATTTTATTGCCAATTGCTGGGCTCCTTCGATAACAGGAACAGAAAGCCATTATGAGGTCAGAGAGACCTGGGTTCCAACCCCAATCTAAAGCTTACCAGCTGGGGATCTCCTGAGCAAGGTACTAAACCTTCTGAACCTGGTTCCTCATTTCTATAACAGGAATAAAACTACATAAGTGGGAATGTTGTGAGGACTAAGAATGAGTGAAAAGTACTCACCAGATAAACTGTAATATGTCAATAGAGAAAGGAGGACTGGTGGCCGATCAGGTCCTCCTAGCTCCTGTTACTTATTAAAAAAAAAAAAGCTTTCCCTGTATCACATGTATCTATGGATGAGATGTTTCCCTCATATGTACATTTTTTAAAGTCCAGTGAACAATTTAAATTCTCATTTCCTCTCAGAAATAGATCAACCACAGTTCAACAACTAAGCAATTACACATCATTAGGTTCAGAAAGAAGATGCCGCAGATGCAGACGGAATCTCTGCTTTTAAAATTCACAGGCGTCTGGCAAAGTAGGGGGTGGCTGCTGGCGCCCTGCACAGGCCACTCATCTGAAGGAAACTGGAAGGCAGCTGTGAATGGACAGGAACAAGGGCTTAATGGACCTTCGATTTCAAAGCAGCCTCAATAAACATAAAAGCTGAGAATTATCTTCAAATTTGGTCTTTAGATACTGCTACCCCTGGGTCAAATCTGGTGAGGAACACATGCTATTGGAAGACTGATTTCTTATCACTCTCTGCTTCACAGGCAGTAGAACAAACACGCAGCTGGCCCACATGAATTTAAAGAGAACACATTTCCCCAACCCCCACCTCTGGCATTTACTACTAAACACCCCTGGAGACGGGGATTTGTCCTATAAGCACCTTAGTTCCACTCCTTCCAGTGTTTCTATTTGCTAGGAGCTGTGAGGGGTCTTGCTTATTTCTATTTCCCAGAACAACAAACCCCAGTTCTAATCACGGTGAGCCCTGAAAGGACGTGGATTGCTAAGGACTAGATAGCCAAGGACTCATTATCCTGGCCAACAGGTTTTTGCCTTTTTATATGAAGAGAAATATAAATTTTTAAAAGCTGAATTTTCACATTATGCTACATATTTTATGTCTTTTTCTTAGACAAATTTATGACAATTATAGAGGAAATTTTATTCATTTTCTGAACAAAGAAAGTGGGAAACTGCCTCAGGTCAGAGTTGACTCTACCAGCAAAGAAAGTCTGGTGATGAGGAGTTACAACATCCAGTAAATTCTATCCTTTGTCTGGCTCCTCCTTAAGTATCCATCCAGTGTCCCTGCCAGACCTCCATCATTCCATGGAGGTGCTTCTCTTGCCTCGGTTCCCTCCTTCCGCCCTCCACACCTTCAAGCAGTCAGCATTCCGCAGTTTCACTGCTCTTGGCCTCTGTGCCTGCCTCCACACACTCTTCCCTTACCAACTCAAACCCTTCCTGGGTTCTCCTATCACCAAGTCCAATTCTGACACTTGTCCTGAGCTCAGGCCTTTAACCCTCTCGGCAGACAGAACATCCCAAGCTGACCCCGCAAGTCCGTTTATGCACCTTACAAGAAAAGTGACCTCCCTGCTGTCCCGTGTCCACTCCCCAGGTCTGTCCCCAGCACCTGCACTCTATAAGGTAGATATCAGAAGCCTGTCGTGTGGACTCGCTCTTGCTCTTACCCGCTTTAGCTGCACCCCGACTCTCTCATATCCAGTCCTCCCTTTCCTCCCCTCCCTGCATCACCACTGTCTCTCATGGACTTCTGCCGTGGCACGACTGCTGTCTCTGCCTCTAACCTCAAATTCATCTGGCACGCTGACACTAAATTCCACTTCTAGCAAGTCATTTTATCTCTCAAACTTTTACTTGGGTTTCTCATGGACAAGGTAGAGCGGGACATCAACGGCACCTACCTCATCGGGCTGTCATGGGGAATAAATGAGGTGCAGGGTGTCAGGCACCTGGCATAGAACTCGAATGTTTGCCTTTACAGTGGGAAGCCCTGCTGTGGCCACATCACACCCCATTAAGAACCATCAGTGGCTCCCTGCTGCTTACAGAATAATTAGCTCAGCACTTAAGGTCCTTTTGCGACTGTTGTGGTTTAGAGGCTAACAGCTTGAGATCTGGAATCAGACTGTCTTGGGTTCAAATCTCCATTCCACCTCTTAAGAGCATCCTTGGGCAAGTTATTTGAATTCTCCAGGCCTCATTTACTCAGCAAGAGTTACTTTAGTGAAGACTAAATGGGATGATGTGGGGGAGCCTTGGCCCCGTGCCCAGCCCATGGTGAGAACTGCAGGCTATTCTTTCAATTCTCCACGCGAACCCTTGCTTTATCCCCATGTGCATGGTCCCCTCTGCCTAGACCACCTCCCTGTCTGCACAGCTAATGCCATCCCTCAAGGTGCAACTCAAATGTCACCTTCTCCATGAGGGTTTACTGAAACCCACCAATCTAATCTCATTCTACCTCTAAGGACCCATGGCCTATCATGCCATTCTTGGGCACTTAAAAGCTGAAAGCTCTTTGTACCTGCCCTACTCTACTTGACTGACAACATTTGTGGACAGGCCCCATGTCTGATTCATCTTTGTGTTCTCTACAGGATCCTGCATATGGCAGAAACTTAATAAATATTTGCTGAGTGAAAGAACAAATTTTTGGAGGAAAAGCAAGGGGGAGTTCCAAGCTTTGACAAGTAAGGAACCAGCACTGTAGTGTTAAGAAACAGGACAGAGATGGATCTGTCCTGGGACATGCTGGAGAAGTAAAGAATTTTTTATTCCAAATGAGCACCAAAGCCAAACTATACAAAGTAAAGTGAAGTCGGCAGCCTCCTCCTGTCTACTCCAAATGAAGCATGGCTGCCTCTCCAGAGCCAAAGGTGTCTGCAAACAGCCTTCAAAGCTCCAATCATGAGGGGAGAGGCTCTTGTATACCATAAGCTTGAAAACTTAGATCTTTGATTCCAAGAGGGTATTTCTAAACTTCTAACTAGGCCTGTCTGCTTAGCAGTTCACTCCTTAAAAGCATGTGTTGGTAGCAAGTACAGCTGCATTCTTAATCACTTACACCCCACAACCAACTAAAGATAGCTTGAGGAGGTCTGCCATATGCCAAATTCTTCTTTTTAAATAAGAACACAAGAACTGTTCATGCAAGAATAATTTAGTCATGGCCAGCAGAAAAAGAAAAAGTAAAAAGACTGGACTTTTCTCTCATTGTTTTGAATGAAATACTGAAGTAGAAAAATTCTAACAGAGAAATAGCAGCATATTACTCCTTAGCACCCCGTCCACCAGGCTCACATGATTTACTTGGCGTGGCCTCTATGAGCCCCTACAACACTTACTCATTAATACCCTGAAAACGACCAAGGCCTGCCAGAAAACCAGCCAAAGACAGCAGCAAAAAATAAACCCGACCCTCATTGCTACCATCTTGAATAAATGAGCAGTGTTAACTTTTCTCATTGGCAACAAGAGTGGGTTGCATCTCTCAAGACAATTCATTTTCTCTCCCTTCTGTGAAACTTTATTCAATTCTCCAAACCAAAGTACACCACCCCCCTGACTCCCGACTCCCACCACCAAATTCCTACAATCCATATTTGGCACTATTTTTTCCTCCCTTTACTCACAATACAAGGTAACATAATTGTGTTTAATTCGCAGGCCCTGGCTGTTCTAATTTCTTGAAGATAGGAATGACATCTTAGTTAAGACTCCTTCAGATGCACTCCTCCAAAGCAGGTGACAGAGCTAGTTGCAGCACCGTAAGGGGATATACAGGTGTGAATACTTCTCCAGTGACCACTGATGCACAACCCTTCTGGCATCTATTTTAGCAGTTACCTACTGGCTTTATCTGGTTCAACTCTATCACCCTAGTGGTCCCTCCACAATTCTCCTCAATCCTTAAATAGCTATATTATACATTTAAAATAAATATTTGGTGATACACTGTTATGTTTATATAAATATTTAGGCTGGCTTTGTAATACTCTATAGTCATATTTTCTTTTGTGTAACTTTTTGTTTTTCCCCTGCATTAATTTAAAAATTAACTGTTTTTGTTTTGCTTTGTAGTCTTTTAATTACTTCACCTACGAACTGGGTCAGGGCTAAAAAACAGAAAAACATTCTCTCATGAGGATCTAAAGCTTTTTTTCTCTTAGTCCCATCCCTTCTGGGGACCACCCCCCACCCCCACCACACCCCAGTTCTAGACTGGCTGGAGGTGGGGCCTGATGTGTAGCTTTTTGCCTTTACCTCTCTCTGGTGTTGGATCCCGATTCCTGGATTCCCTTGCCTTTCTCACTTGCTCAGATGGAGCATTCTCTCACTGCCCATTTTTGGTTCAGGCAGAAACCCCTGCCACCTTCAAGATTCTGAAGCAAAACCTCCATCTATTCCACCCTCCTCCCCAACCCCAACTTTGTGCCACCTACCCCGCAGGTAGTGCACTTTCAGCTTTCTCTGCTCTGCTAAATCAGTTAGGATTCATGCAGTGGCATCAAGTCTTCCAAAATTTGGATGATATCTCTCTGGGGGGTTTCTGGGAGTATACTGATTTTATTTCTTTTCTGTCATGTCATTAGAGTTTTGGGAGGAAGTGGAGATAAATGTACTATGTCTAACCAGAAGAGTCAAGGACTGAATGTTTACTGAATATTTCCACTGTAAGGTCAGTCACCATGTCTCATATATTTTTTTCCTGTAGCACTAAGTGCAAAGACTTCTAAATAGAGAGAACTCAAGAAGTAATTGTCAATACAGTTGGTCAATATTTTAGTTAACTAAAAGCTAAAATTTAGACCACTCACAGATTGTCAACTGTAAAGCAATCAGAATATTAAAACATATGAATATCCATTAATTTTTCTCAGGTAATTCCAAAGGCACACATGTTTCACAGGAACCCAAGGACATCAGCAGTAAGATCAGGTGCTTTATACAGGCCTGTAGTCACAAGTTCTCACCTTCTGACTTACCCTGGACACTGCCTCTTTACAACACAACACAACACAACACAAGACTAAAACTCTTTAGGAGTAATATGTACGCTTTGCTGTTTCACTTTTTGCCCAAATGACAGAGAATAAAATACCAATGCTGGCAGGATTCTAAAAGTTCTCTGCATTCCAGATAAGGCCATTCATTTATTCAACAAATACTAATTATTACTCTCAGGTACTTTCTAGGCACAGAATATACACTTGTGAAAAGTTAGAATAAGGTGGCTGCTCATGTAGACAGGGACAGACAGTGATGAGTATTACACAGAGAATTAAAGCCAGATAAAATCACAGGGGATCAAATGGGGTGAGGGAAGGCATCTCAGAGGTACTGACATTTAAACTCAGATACAATTATCAAGAACACAAGAGACATCTGCATTCAGCATTTTTTTTTTCCTCCTGAGGTGTTCAAAAGACAGTACTATAGAAATTCAATATCTGGCATCATTGGTTTTCTTGGCTTTGTGCATGTTAAACCTGGCATTTCTATTGATACAGTATTTCAAATACCTTCCAGATTAATGTAATCATCAATGAGAACTAATTCTTTGGTTTTTCTAGGTTGTCTGAATTTTGAACCATGCAGACCCACCAATTCTGGTTCTAAAGGAACTAAAGTAATTTGAAGAAATCAGGATCTAAGAATTCTAGTAAATAGGTGGGGAGTTTCTGAAGCATACATCAGTTTGTCCACACACAAGTGGAGATGAAAAGAAGCCCATCTAAAAGAACTGTGACAAGGCTGACTGGAAACAGTTATGGATTCTTTTTAAAGGGTCTATCTTGAAGATAAATCTTGTTTCAAGCTTCAGAGGAACTAAATTGACTTTGATAATTAAACAGTGGAATGCCCACATGTTGAATTCTGTAAGTAAAAAAAATTATTAACTTATAATGTTATACATAATAAAAATACTCTTTACACTGTGAAAAAAAAAAGAGAGAGAGAGAGAGAGAAAGGGAGAACACAAGAGAGCCAGTGATGGGAAGAGCAGGAGGAACAGCAGTACAGTCAGAGGAAAACAGCTAATATAAAGGCCCTGAGGCAAGAAAGAGCTTGCCCGACTGGTAGGAGAATGATTCCAGAGAGGTTGGTGAGAGATGCAGGCAGAGGCAAGGAGCCAGGGGTAGGCCAGGGTTAAGAGGTTTGCATTTCATTCTATGTCCAATGGGACTGGATGGTTTTAAAGCAGGGAAAGACATGAAAGCAATGTGGTTTCTATAAACATCATTTGGCTACTCTGCAGAAAATGCATTTATAGGGGTAGAGTGACAGGGGCTATAGCGATGGCTCAGGTGAAAGATGATGAGCAGCTTGACCAAGGGAGGTGGTTGTAAAGAGTAAAAAGGACATGGTAACAGCCTTGCTGATGAATTAGATGCAGAAAAGTGAGGGCAGAGAATGTAGTTCTAGTGGTTGAGGGCCTGCTTCCCACATATGAGGTCCCAGGTTTGATCCCTGGTATCTCCTAAAAACAAAAATGCAAACAAACTAAAAAACCAACTCGGGGGATCCAGTGTAGCTCAGTAGTTGAGCACTGGCTTCCCATATATGAGGTCTGGGGTTCAATGCCCTACTCCGGTACCTCAAAAAAAAAAAAAAAAAAAAAAAAAAAAAAAAAAAAAAAAAAAAGTGGGATCAAAGATACCACAAGATTTGGGGTTTGAACCCCTGAGCATATGGTATTGCCATTTGTCAAGACAGGGAAGGTTGGGTGAGTAGGGGAAAAGAGGGGATCGGAAGTTCTGTTTTGGACACTCAAATCTACATGCCTATTAGGCAGCCATATGGTAAGAACAATATAGATCTGGAGTTCTGGGAAAGGCCAGTCTGGAGAAATTGATCTGAGAGTCATGTACACATAGATGGCATTTAAAGCCATGGGACAAGACGTGGCCACTCAGACAGGTTTGTTGAGAGAAGATAAGGGGGCAGATTCCAAGTCCCTGGGGTGCCCCAGGGTCCAAAGAGAAGCCTAGGTGAACTCAGCAATTCCTATGAGACTTCACTACAGAATCAGAGCATTCTGTACCATTTTACCATCCTTAAAACAAACTATAAGTTAAACCCACACCTATATCATTGCCTGAATTAGATTAGTTTATCTACAAAGAAGATGCATCTGAAGCAAGTCTCTGACAATTCAGAAATTACTAAAATCAATAGGCATGGTATAGACACTATAAATCAGAATTAAGCTTTTTATTTTACAAGACTACAGAAAATCTGCTTCAGTATTAACAACCAACAACAACAAAAAAAAGGTTAGACAACTACGAGCACATTTGGTTGAACTGAGAAATATAAAATATAAATGGATCCACCATGGTTGGGGCATTTTTACACTTCTGTCAAAGAATTTATTGGCAGAATATGTACTTTTAACTGACATGGAACACAATAATATTTTGAATTTACAGCCACAAAAGTTAAGTATAAAGCTTCAGAACTTCACTCAAGGTCCACAGTGAATCCTGAAACGTCCAAACTCGGAGTTGCTGTAGAGAAACTTGGTAGTACTGTATTTAACCATGTGAAAACCAAACAGCAGCTCACCTAAGGAAACAATTTCCAGAAGGGATTAAATATAGAAAACTCAACATTTAAAATAAAATATTCTAGACATCTTTAGTGTACAAAGAAAAACCTCAAAATATTAAGACAAATGGAAGTCTTGCTATTCAAAAGTGTGGTCCAAGGACCAGTAGCATCGACAGCACCTGAAAACTTGTTAAAATGCAGACTCTCAGCACCCCCACCCCAAGCTCTCTGAATCAGAATCTGCATCTTAGCAAAACACCCACATGATTGGCATGCACATAAAAAAGCACTGGCCAGTCATAACCAGGTGAACATAATACTTAAACCACCACTGACACAATGCTCTACTTCAGAGGCAGTAGCATAATCAGTTTACTCCACATTTGTTAAAAAGTAACACGCAAACTAATAATGTCCCCCTTAATTGTTTTAAGGATTTTGTGTAGACAGGCAACCATGTTAAAGTCAAAATCTGTAATTAGGGATACTCATCAAGTTACTCACATATATTAAATATGTTAGTGGCTTGCATGGTCTTTAGGTGTAAATACAAGTCTATATTACTTGTATATGACTGCACCAAGTTGTTTTTAAAGTTCTTCTCTTTATGGGATGGCTAAACAGTCTCAGTGATGACAGATTTTTGGAGAAGTCTTTTCAGGGAGAACAAATAATTTAACAGAGATATTCATTCAACCTGTACCCCTAATTCATTCCTCCAGCAAATTACTTCTTGAGCACCTATTACATCAGGCACTGAACACAGCACTGAACAGCAAACACCCTGCCCTTCAGAATGAACAAACTTTTTTATGCACAGATAGGTGGACCTAGGATCTTGGGAACTGGACAGTCGAGGGTCCCCCAGGTTTGGGACACAAGATCAGGGCAAAGTGTTAATAAAAACCACTTGTGTGGGGGCCAGCTGTAGCCCAGTGGATAGGACACCGGTACACCACATGGGAGGCCCCGGGTTCGGTTCCCGGGGACCTCTCCTAGCGGACAGACCGCCTGAGAAGGCAAAGCCGCCATGGGCGGGCCAGAGCCGCTGTGGGCAGGGCAAGCCGTCTGCGAACGGAGCAAAGCCGCCCGCGAACGGAGCAAACAGCCTCCTGGGAACGGAAGCAGAGCCGCCCACAAGCGGGGCAAGCCACCTGCGCAGTGAGCTGACTCGACGCGTCGCCGCAGCGGGAGAAGACAAAGCAGACATAGAAGAACACAGAAAAAAAATGAACACACAGCAAGAGCAAGCAGAAAGGGGAGGGATATGTAACAAAACAAACAAACAAACAAACAAACAAAAAACCACTTGTGCATTTCTTAACAAATGAGGGTACAGCTCCAGTCATGAGGGGTACCACTTCCACAGTAGGGCAGATGGCCTCTTCCGTTCTGCCG
>PVKH010028152.1:0-12893 GCA_004027955.1 Chaetophractus vellerosus
TTTTTTTTTAGGTACTGGGGCCAGGGATTGAACCTGGGATCTCACATGTGGGAAGCCTGTGCGCAACTGCTGAACCACACTGGCTCCCCTGAGTGGGTTTTTTCGTTTGTTTGCTTGTTTGTGTTTGTTTTAGGCACCAGGGACTGAACCTGGGACCTCCCATGTGAGAAGCAGGCACTCAACCACTTGAGCCATATTTGCTCCCCAGTGGTAAAATTTTTAATTTAAGTGATAACATACAGAAAAGGGCACAGGTAATTTGTATAATACTGAACGGATTGTCATAACATGAACACACATGTAAGTACCTCTCAGGTCAAGTGATCTTATAGCACCCTGAAACTTCTCTCACGCGCTCTCTTAATCACTCTCTCCTCCCATTTGTAAAGGAAACCACAATCTTGATTTCTAACACTATGGTTGTTGTTGTTTTTTAAGATTTAAAAAAAATTTTTTTTTATTTCTCCACCCCCTTGTTGTTTGCACTTGCTCTGTCTGTTTGTCTTCCTTGATTCTTTAGGAGGCACCGGGAACAGAACCTGGGACTTCCAACATAGGAGGAAGGTGCCTAATTGCTTGAGCCACCTCCACTCCCTGCTTTGCTGGGTCACTCATGTTTTTCTTCTTGTGCCTCTTGATGCATCAGCTTATTTGGTCAGCTCGCTGCACCTGCCCGCCACACGCTTGCTGAACCAGGGACCTCCTATGTGGTAGGTGGGAGCCCAGTCACTTGAGCCACATCCGCTTCCCTTTAGATCAGTTTTGTCTGGCTGCAGACTTTATGAACATGGGCTCCTTTGCTATATAATCTTTTGTGTCTGCCTTCTTTTGCTTATTTGTGTAATTCATGTTTTTGCATGAAGCGTAATTCATTTTCATTACTATACATCAATATATCCTGTGACTAGACACATTTTATTTATCCTTTATGTTGTAATAAATATTTGGTTTGTTTCCAACTTCTGGCTATTAAAATAATGCTGCTGTGTACATTTTTGTACATGTCTCCTTTGCATACATGTAAGCATTTTTATTGGGTATAATAATTTTTATAGGAATTGCTGGGTCCTTGTTATACATCATTCAACTTTATTTACATTAAGCTGTCTTCGAAAGTATTTGTACCAATTTACACTCTCACTATAGTATATGTGAATTCCAGTTGCTCCACATCATCATGTCAAAAAAAATTTTTTTTTTGCAAGGGGGATCAAGTTTATTGGGGTATAAGTTATATATAGTAAAATGAACCTCTTTAGCATACAGCTCTGTTAGTTTTTGACTAGCACATACAGTTTTTTAACAACCACCATAATCAAGATGTTACATTTCTACCACTCAAAATTGCTGTGGTGCCTCTTTGTAGTCATACCCTAACAATTTACCTACAGCAATATAGTTGTAGAGTGTAGACATTCCCCACATAACACCCAAAGATTCATTCATGAAAACTAGACAGTCTGCTAAAATTGCTAATCTGTAACCTATTTCCCACTATTTTAAATTAAAAAATTTATAATGCATACAATAACTCATGGTTGTCAAATCAGCTTTATAGAACACACTAAAATGCCTGTATTTAAGTAATAAATTCTCGTGTTTGTAAAGTTCCTGAAACATGTCTTTCTGATCAAGTAATAAGTTTTGTTAAACAGTTGTTTTCTAAGTAGTAAAATACTGTCTTCCATTCTAGTCATTTTTTTTTCTTACTCACTTTGTTCCTTGCACCAGAGTTTTCTTTAACACTTTTTCAACTTTTGCCTCCTAGTATATAACACTCAGCAAAACAATGGCTTAACATGAAAGGCATTTTTTTTAAGATTTATTTTTTATTTATTACACATCCCCCCCCCCCTTTCTGCTTGTTCTTGCTGTGTTCATTTTTGCATTCTCCTGTGTCTGCTTGTCTTCCCCCGCTGCGGTGACCCGCCAAGTCAGCTCTCTGTGCAGTGGCCTGCCTGCTCTCGGGGGCTTGCCCTGCCCACGGGGGCTTGCCCTGCCCACAGCGGCTTGCCTTCTCAAGGTGGTCTGCCCGCTCAAGGAGGCCCTGGGAACCGAACAGGCCTCCTATGTGGTAAACCGGCGCCCTACCAATTGGGCTACAGCTGGCCCCTGAAAGGCATTTTGGAAGCATATTTAGTATGTGTGCTCAGTGGTGGCAGATGGCTCTTACAGTGTAAGATGTCATGATGCTCTTCCAGAAACATCTGAGATAGGCATCTATTTTATTGACACTCATTTAACTTCTCAAAATGTCAACAATTCTATTGATGTACCAGTTATATTTGTAATGTTACCTGCATTTTGCCCCTATAAATTATTTTGCTAAAAATGTTATATTGAGTTTTGGAGATAAAAATATAAAATATTTTATAAACATTGCCTGAAAAGCATTAAACTGAGTGATACATACATTCTAGGAAGTTTGGATATTAACTAGGTGGCATTCATCTGGGAAAATGATAAACTATGTTGGCAACCTGGATGATATCCCTGAATTTTCAACCAGGGGCATGGTTTTCTTTTCTATTGATGTATTTTCTAGTGTATTGTGTTAAAATTAACTCAACCATTTTCCTCTTATTAGATATTTTGAAAGTCAATATTTTTGCTATGACTTAAGATGGAAAGCCTTTAATTTGATTTTTGTTCCTGTTCTTTAAGAGAAATTGTAGAATTGTACTTTCTGGGCCAAGTAATCTGCATATTTTTAATGCCTTTGCTGCACATTGCCAGATTGTCCTTATAAAGATTGTGCTTTTACCATCCAGTCACGGTTTACTGTCCTGTCACTAGTGCCTGAAAGTACTTGTCTCCAAGCACAAATGTATTATATCAGCATTAATGCATTACAGTGTAAAATATGGCACTAAAGCCAGTTTTCTACACCTGTATTTAGAACTTTAAAAATGCTTTTCCTTTAAATAGAAAATGTATTATAAAACCTGTAACCTACATTATTTATATACTTTTTAAACATACTTCAGTAAGTATTTTATAAAGGAACAAATTAAATCTGTAAGTTGTTCCTTTCTAAGGTATATAAAACACAAATAAGATGTAGCTCTTTGCCCTCAAGGAGGCCACAATAAGGTAAGAAGGAATTGTGCATATGTAACATACGTAACTGTAATGAAAGTCACACTGTGTGAGTGTAGTGATAGAGTTGTGTGTAACCAAAGTGCTGTGGGAGCAGAGAGGAAGGAATAGTTCATTTTTGCTTCATATATTAGGGAAATTTCCTAGAACAGGTGAGTGTGATTTGGGCCTTGATGAATTTTTCCAAACAAAAAACAAACAAAAACAACAAGAGGGAAAAAGGGAAGGAGGGAGGGAGGAAAGAAAGTAGGAAGGGTGGAAGGAAAAAGGAGGAAGCGGAATGGCATCCTCAGTTGGATTGTAAACTTGTAAAAAGTGCGTAAACCAGTGGTCTGTTCTATTTAGTGATAGATTTCTGAACTATTTTTTCTTCAAGCTTCATGGCATTTAGGTAACATTTATTTTTTTGCCTCCACAAACTCATTGCAGTTTTTATGTATTTTTATTTGCTTGTCTCTGTTTCATGTCAGTTTCTCCTTTAGACTGTAAGCTCCATGGATAGGGCATTCTTGTCTTTTGGTTGGTTTGTAGCTCATCTGGTTCCTTGTACTTTGCCCACGCTTTAGCAGGCCCTTAATAAGTGATGAATGTACACAGGCAGTCCGTGCATACTTGGGGAAAGCAAGTTGCCTCTGTGACTGGAGTTTAGCTTGGTTGGGACTCTTTGAATGAAATCAAATCCAAAAAAGTTGATCATTAGAAAATATTTTTTTCCATGCAGAAATGTCCCTAACTCGTGATGGAATGGTTTTGTATCTTGACTGTATCAGTGTCAATATCCTGATTGTGATATTATACTATAGCTTTATAAGATATTACTATTGGGAGAAACTAGGTAAAGGATACATGGAATATCTCTGTATTCTTTCTTATAAACACATGTGAATTTACAATTATCCCCAAAAGTTAAAAAATATTATGATGATCAAAGAACTAAAAACAATTATTTGTAAAAAATGTCTCTAAGCAATAATATCCTGGAATTTTATAATACATAATTAAATCAGTTAGGATGTTAGTTTGGCTTTTCATAGAGGCCAGGAAACAGTGGCTTAAACAAAATAGAAGCCTTATGTTTCTCTCACTCAAAAGTCTAAGCTGGTTTAGGGGTGTAGGCAGGTTTGTTTTCTGAAGTTATCCAGGGACCAGAGTTCCTCCTGATCTTGTTTTGCCATCCCTGCAGGTGGTGTCATCATGTGTGACATCAAATCTGGCTCCCCACTGATATACCTGGGTCCTATCCCATGGGAAGGGTGAGGATGTGAAGAAGAAATAGCTTCCTTTTAATGATACGACCCAAAACTGGCATATGCTACTCTCAGTCATATTTCAGTGGCTGGAATTCCGTCATATGCCCATAGCTTGATGCAAGAAAGACTAGGAAATGTATTTCTTACTCAGCCCAATCCCACGGTATTTAAGTAATAAAAAGGAAGAACGGGAACATGGTATTGGAATAGGATAGCTGGCTGCCACAATGTTTGCCCTGGAAAGAATGCTCAGTATCTTTACTGGTGAAACGCTCTTCTCTTATGATTTCATTATGCTTATAAAGGAAAAGAACAGCTGTTTCAAGTTAGATGTATTTGTTGGAATGTTATGGCACTTAAAATTGGCTTGTGTGCCCATTACACTGTTAACTTTCTCAAAGGCAGGGTGTGAGCTTTTCTTCTCTGTATATTTGGTACCTGTCATAAGGCCTAATGCTGAGAGCCTTTCATTATGTATTTATTGATGGATTAGTCTTTTATAAGTATTGATTGAAACATTTTTTCATGAGATCTGGTTTGTTATAATATTAAAGATTTAAAATATATGGAGATGACTCTTTTAGCAGATTCTTATACTTAATGACTGAATGTATGGTGTCATTTATTTTTTGTATAGTTCTGACTGAATAATTATAATTTGGCAAGTGGTATGTTTTATAATATGAAAAAGCAGTAATTTACCTCTGTTTCTGTAATTCTTAATAAAATAATGTTTATTTTTTATTTCAGCAATTTTTAATGTGAGAATTCTCTTTTTCCTTGATGATTATTACTTTTATTGATGTTTCAGTTTGTTGTACTTTTCTCACATGTTCTTGTTAAAGATAAATAATCTAGAGTTGGTACTATATGAAAATAGAGTCATCAGCACCAGATTTGTTCTTTTAGTTATTTTCAGTACTTTTTAGTTTTAGGTAGATGAATTTTATTTTTCATTTTTTATTTTTTCTTTATGAGAGAAGTTGTGGATTTACAGAACAATCATGCATAAAATAACAGGATTCCCATACACAACCCCACCACCAACCCTTTGCGTTGGTGTGGAACATTTGTTACAAATGATGATAACATGTTTTTTATAATTGTACTATTAATTAAAGTCCATGGTTTAAATTAAGGCTCACTATTTGTGTAGTGTAATTCAAAGGATTTTAAAAAAATTTATTGTTAGCATTTATATAATGTAACATTTCCCCTTTTAATCATATTCAGATATCTATTTCAACCCTGTTAATTTCATTCACAATATTGTGCTGCCATCACCACTGTCCATTACCAAAGCATTTCCAGCATTCCAAATGAATTTTATTTTGAGTTTATTTGCGGTACTTAAGAGGTACAATTTAAAAATTTGGGGAACTATCCTTAATTTTAGTTTGGAATAGAAGAAAATATACTGTAACTTTCCTTTAACTTATTTTTCTGGTAGAGAGAAATATTTTTGCCAACAGGAAAATGCAATTCTACTAAGACTCTTGGGTCATAGATCAGAGACTTGGATCAGCAAAAAGAAATTAACTTTTGGAAGATTTCTCATCCAATATTATAGGCCATTTAAACCTACAAGGTAGGCAATGGCTGTTGCCTCCTTTTTCCCTACAAGGAAAGGCCATGTAGCAGAAATATTTGCCAGCAAAAGGATGGAGGGTTAGGAGTGTGTGTGTGTGTGTGTGTGGGGGGGTGTATTCCCAATACAATGGTAGTTTATCTGACAATATAAGCAGTTTCTAAGCCCTCTTGGAAAACTTGAAGGGGGAAAAAAGGGAAAGTGAAGCTGTACTGAAAGAGAATCAGAATTTAGTCAACTCCTTTTTCTCCCTAGTAATGAAGATGAGCAGTTGTGAAGAGAATCCAAAACACTCCTATATTTTAACATGAGAGCTTTTTAAAAATTATTTTTGCTGCAGATTGACCTTTCTAATTGCGGTTTTCTTTGTTTGCAATCCTGGACACACAGTGATGGATATACGGTAGACAGTCACTAAGCATACGATGAGTGGAAAGGACTTAATTTTTAAAAAAATTACAGACAAATTACAAAGCAATCCTAAAGCAAATAGTTAATACTTTGCAGTTGGCTCTACTTTCTTATGTAATTTTTATTTTCTTAATAAATATCTCAAGTTTCTCAACCATGTCATGAAGATTATTTTGAATAAATTTAAATTTGCAATATGGAATTTATACTTATTAGTTCATAATTTTCATCAAAATATCCAGATTTTTCTAATGAAAAGGAGGGAGGGAGCACACTATTTATCAGAAACTCTCTTGCCTTCCTCAGTCATCTTTAAAATCTATCCTGCATTGAAAAAAAAAGTTCTTCCTGCTGATTTCTCTCTCTGAGCCTCAAATTTGCTTGTGTTTGAGATTCTCTGGATATGAATATCTGTGGGGCTCTTTGAAATGGGGGCAAGGGTCTGTTTATCACAGCCCCCCCCCAAGCAACAGCTTCTTAAAAGTTAATAAAATAATTTCTATGAATAATAGAAAAAAATGTAAGATTTACAGGACCACAGTTTTGTAAGAAATAATATATTGATATGCCATCCATTTGGTGGTTTATGTTTTATATTCAATAAAAATGCAAAATATTAGAAATGAACAAATGTTCACACTGAACTGTTTATGATGTTTAGAAGAAAAAAATGTACTGTTAGTTCAGGAGAAATGAAATTAATCAGTTTTTAAAATTTTGCTATCCAGTATTTTAAATTTCTTTTCAAAAGCCTTTAATTCCTTTAAGAAAGGTGTTCTTGTAAAAATGACATGCTCATTGTAATAAGTTGGAGAAAAAAGACTTGTACAAAGATTAAAGTAAAATATCACCTCCATTTGCCACCATTCTAGATATAATCCATATTAACATGTTGGCAGTTATCCCTCCAAAATGATCTCTAGACCCAAAGTGTATTGAATCACATTTTCTGGGGTTTGGGACCAGGAATTTTCCACCTTCCCTCACTTCTTTCCTTATTGTTTTTTAATTGATTAGAATACTTGTATGGTGTAAAAGATTTGAACAATTGAGTAATGCTCTGAACAAATGAGAAACTCTTTTCAAACAACCTCACTCCCGCTCTTCTCTGTGAGCAGAGACAGTTACCAGTGGACCCTGCTGGGTACCTGTAGGTGCATTTACATACATAAACATGTATATTTGTAATTTTAAAATGGAGCATATTATTTGTACTCTTTTGTGAGTTGCCTTTTCACTTAATGATATGCTGTTGAGGTTTTTCCATGTCATGCATATAGGACCCTAAATAGTTCTGTATTTTAATTTTAATCTTTTACATTCATTTTTACAGAAATAAATGAATATTCTTATTGCAAGACTTTAAAAATGTATTTATATACATGCATGCACAGACATATATATATATATAAGTGATTTCTAAAGTTTTTACCCTAATTTTTCTGTGACTTGCTTTTTTCACTTTAACAGTCTACCTTAGAGATATTTTCTTATTAGTACATAGACATCTACCTTTTGTATTCCATAGTCTGGAGTAACCATAGTTTAGGTAACCATTTGCTGTTGGTAAACATTTGTATTGTTCCTATTATTTGACAATTATCAACAATATTGCAGTAAACATTCCTATAGATGCATTTTTGTGTACTTTTTCAAGTATTCTCTAAGAGTGTATTAGTCAAGGTTCTCTAGGGAAACAATCAACAGGAGATATCTGTAAATAGCATGAAATTTTATGAGTCTCTCACGTGACCATGGGGGTGCACAAGTTCAGGCTCTGCAGGGAGGCTGCAAACCAGGTTCTCCGATGAAAACCCAATGAAGGTCCTTGATGAGTTTCCAGCAAACATTGGCTGTCCAAAGAGGAGCTGGGAAATTCTCTCTGAATGCTGAAATCACTTCCCCTTTTGGGGCCGGCTGTAGCTCAATTGGTAGAGCGCCGGTTTACCAAGTGGGAGGCCCCGGGCTCAGTTCCTGGGTCCTGAGCGGGCAGACCGCCTTGAGAAGGTAAGCCGCCGTGGCAGGGCAAAAGCCGCCACGGGCAGGACAAGCCACCCGCAAGCAGGACAAGCCGCCCGCGAGCAGACAAGGCCGCTGCGTGATGAGCTGACTTGGCGGGTCGCCACAACGGAGAGGAGACAAGCAGACACAGAAGAACGCAAAAATCAACACAGCAAGAACAAGCAGAAAGGGGGGGATATATAATAAAAAAAAATCATTTCCCCTTTTAAGGTATTCAACTGATTGGATAAAGCATCACTCATTGCTGAGGGCAATCTCCCTGGTTGATGTAGATGTCATCAGCGATGTATGCAGTAAATTCACTGGTGACTAAACCCATAAATGTCCTTGTATTACAATTAGCCCAGTGCCTGCTTGACTAAACCACTTGGCACAATTACCTGGCCAAGTTGACACATTAGCCTAACCATCACACAGAGAAAAAGAATTGCTAGGTTGATGGAATGTGCCTTTTTAATTTTAATGAAAACTGCCAAATAGCCTCCAAAAAGTCTGTATCACTGTAGTCTCTTTCTGTTGGTAATTTTCTATACCTTCATCAACAGTAGTATAGCCAGTCTTTAAAAAAATTTCTATTCCCCTGGGTGATCTCATTATCATTTTAATTTTGATTTAAAAAAATTTATTGTCTTGGACTTTTATTGCACATTTTATTTTGGATTGTTAGTTTTTTTTCTTTTCTTTTCTCTTACTGATTTGTAGGAGGTCTTTAAAAAAATCTACTTTTGTTTTATGTGTTGTAAATGTTTTCTCATCTGTTATTTATCTTGTACTTTGTTTATGATATTTCATCATATAGAAATATGTAATTTTTAAGTAGTCTAGAAGAAGTCTTCCCTAACTCAGGGTTTATACACATGCTTCTGTGAATAAATGTAGCAAAATGAGTAAATTTTATTGTCCCAAAGACATTTATAGAATTTTCCCTTTTTCATAAGCTTAATTCTCAAATCTGTGTGTTTTTATTTTTGAACTTATTTCTATTTCATTGACCTATTTGTCTACTCACCTACCAATATCAAACTTTTAATGACTATAGCATTATAGGAATGTTGAGCCTTCCCCTCTTAATCTTTCTTGAAATTTTTTTCTTATGTATGTATTTGTCCAACAATATGTTATTTTCACTGTTTTACATAATATCACATAAATTCCAGTTGGCATTTTGATAGGGATTATATTGATTTTTAGATTAATTTAGAGGGATCTTTGGTATTTTTCCAGTATTGAGTTCTTTTTGTCTAGAAACATGTGCCTTTATATAAATTCAGATCTCATATGGCCTTCAGTCACACCCTGTAGTTGTCTGCCTAAAGGTCTTGCATATTTCTTTTGTGTTTATTCCTAAATATTTTATTGACTTTTTTGCTATTTTTATTGAAATTAAATGTTTTCTAATTATGTATTGCTAATCTACAAGAAAGCAGTTGATTTTTATGTTGATCTGATAACCATAGAACCATTCCAAAATTTCCTAAATGTTCTAACAGTGTCAGTTGACTCCCTTTGATATTCTAGAGCTGCTTTGTCCAATAGAAATATAATGCAAGCCACAAATGCAAGCCACAAATGCAAGCCACCTATGTAAATTTCAGTTTTCTGATTGCCATAATAATAAATAAAAAGAAACTGGTAAAATTAATTTTAATGAAATACTTTAACTCAATACATTCAAAATATTATCATTTCAGCATGTAGTCAATATAAAACTCAGTGAGATATTGTATACTATTTTTTGTTTTTTTGTATTGTCTTCAGATGTCAGTTTACATTTTACACTTACAGCACAGCTCAGTCTGGTCTGGCCACATTTCAAGTGCTCAATAGCCACACGTGGCTGCACTAGTAGCACAGAGCTGATCCTGATGATGCTAGTGGTAGGACCGCCGGCATTTAGCCACTATGAATTTCTGGCTTTATAGACTTTAGCAACAAGAAGATTTTCTTCCCTTTATAGTTTGTAAGATTTTTTTTCTTTAAATTAGGAATAGGTTTTAAGTTTTATCAAATAATTTTTATCTATTGAGATGACCTTAGTTGTTGTCCTTTACTTATTTAACAAAGAGAAATAAATTAATGGATTTTAGTGATGAATTATTCTTCATTTTTTAGATGATCTCCTTGCTTATGATGTATTTATTCTTTTAACAAAGTTGACTACTAGGTGCTTTACTTAGTCTATCTAAACATCTCTGTTCATTTCTCTATTTTGTTTTAAATGCAATCTTTATCCAATATATTTGTCAAGGAGGATTATTCTTGCGTTGTCAAACGAGTTGGGTAGAAATAGTTGTTCTGTAGTTTGGAACTATGTATATAATAGGGGAATTGTCTATTCTTTGATAATTTGGTAGACTCATTTGTAAAATATCGGGACTTGGCTTATTTTTTAGGACTTTTAAATTTTCACTGCATTTTCCATTCTTCTAAGGTTATTTACTCATTCAGGCTTTCTTCTTCCTTGGCTGATTTTGGTATTTTGTATTTTTTTAAAAAGATATTTGTATATTTTGCTCACATTTAAAAATATACCAGTATAAAGTTGTATGTGAAATTCTCTTATAACAATTATTACTAGCCTATGCAAAGAAAAATCCAGAACAATATATAAGAAACTTAATAGTTGAAGTGGAAATTATTTAAAATAGGAAATAGTCTTTAAAATTTTTTACATACTGGGTAATATGAGAATTTTCAAATAATGAACTTTGTTTCACTTTTATAATAGAAAAAGAAAAGAAGGTGTTATTTCAAATTTCTAAACATAAAAAGTACAGAATATTGTACAAAAATATAGTCATCTTACTAGTCTTAACTGTAAGTTTTCTTCCAAAGCTGGACTCTGGACTGTCTTCACACTAGGCAGCGCGGGCAGCAAAGCGGCGGCCACACCGGAGCTTTCTTCCCCTCTGGCTAACCAGAGTCTCCTCCTCCTGCTGGTGTTGGCTAACCTGACAGATGCCCCAGATGCCCCGAACCCCTACAGACAGGCCATTATGTCCTTTAAGAACACACAAGGTTTGTGGTATTTTTTTTCTCTGAATATTCTTTCTAATGAGAAAAGAGGATATTTATTGTCTTATAGTTTTGAGGAGGAATTGGTAGTTTGTATATTTTCACACTGCTTAGAGACAAGAAAACTTCTGTTTTTTTGCCTCCATTCTAAGGAACGTCAAGTAAACCTAGATGAAGGTTGTGGTCCTTTATATCCATTTAAATTTACCTTTCTTTCAGAATAACCAAAACTGCATGTGCTGCGTTTGGTTCCACCTGTCCTACCTGTCATGGGGAAGGATTATCTGGAAAACCCCAAATTATAGGTTTTTTGATATATTTCATTTGAAGTCTGTATTCCAGTTGGAATTTTGTAGAACTAAAACTTGGAACAGGAGTCCACAGGCTTTTTCTGCAAAGGAGCAGGTGACTTTGCAGGGCCATGTGGTCTCTGTCACAACTTCTTAACTCTGCCATTGTAGCACAAAAGCAGCCATGGGTCATATGTAATGAATGAGTATGACTGTGTTTCCAGTAAAACTTTATTTACAAAAACAGGTGGCAGACTAGCCTGTGGGCTGTAATTTGCTGACCTCTGAATTAGAACCTGAGCAGGTGGTTCCATGCTGAAACAGTATTTGCAGGGAAGTGGGGAATATCTAACAAAATGATAGATACAAAATGAAAACTCGTGTATGTGGTAGTATCTTTTTTGTTCCCATTACTCTTCTTCATGGTGACAATATGGCTCAAGCAAGTTTTGGAGTCAAGCCAACCTGGGTTCACAGGACGCTTCATCACTTAGGAGCTGTGAGACCTTTGACAGTTTGCTTAATCTCCATGGCTTTTGTGTGTAAATGGGGATAAAATCATCTAATAGTATTTTTATCAGTACCAAGGAAGGTAAGGTTTTCAAATTATTAGCTCAGATTTTACAGTATAGTACATATTCAATATATACTATCTTAGTAGACATCTTACTTTTGCTTCTCAGGCCAAATGTTAGTATGGGGTTGAACCTTGCTTGGGAAAGTCATCTTTTGGGAGACCATGCAGCGCAGTAAATTCAATGTTAGTCTAAGGTTCAGACTGATCTGGATTCATATCCCAGTTTGTTTTTTTTAAAGCCCTATTATCCTTACCTGTAAAGCAGGAATTAAAATCTCTTTTTCACAAGGTCCATATAGAATAAAATGAACACTTAATACAGTGTGGACTCACTAAATTATTACTGTTGTTATAGGAAGCAGTATAATATAGTGGTAACAACAGAGGCTGATCTGGATTCTACTCAGGGCTGATCTTGGCAAAGTTACTTAATCTTCCCAAGCCTCTATTTTAACCTTTGTTGAACTGGTGAGAATAGTGAGGCAGTTGTTGTATGGATTAAATGAAGGATAATAGCAAAAAGCTGTCATCTGATGGCTGCTTCATAGCACTTATGAGCTGGTAATATAGAGATGTTGTGGCTATATATATACGACACACACACATTCCCTTTGCACTCAGATGTAGTACAGATTGGTGAA
>PVKH010028153.1:0-12893 GCA_004027955.1 Chaetophractus vellerosus
GGATAAATTTTCATAAACTTTAATTAAAAAAAAAGTCTAAACCAGTCATGGTGATTCTAGTACTCTTGTGCATTTGGTTGTTATGTCTCTCGTGAGTTTCTATTATTTGGAACAGTCTCCCCTACCCCACTCCTTTTACTTCCATGCCATGAATTTGTCAGAGAAACTGGGGTCATTTGTCCAATCAAATGCCCCTTATTCTTTGTGGTGGTATTTAATGTATTATTTTATCTTCTGCATTTCCTGTAAGCTACTAATTAAAACTAGAGGTTTGATTAGACCCAGGTTAGTTATTTTAGGAAGAAGCCTTCACAGGCAGTGTTATTTCCTGTTGTATTGTCTCATGTACTAGTGCTGTTCATTGCATGCTTACTGTGTAGTGGGCATTATGTTACTTTACAAACATTATATGTGTTGGGGGTAGTTGAGTTTTTATTTCATTACCATAAACTTAACTCTGCAGTCCAGCTAGAGTTAGAGGAGGGTAAGGGGAAAATGGAATCCAAAGAATTGCAGCAAGGGAGAAAACAAAGATTATAGGATATGAGAGTTTGGGGGGTGCAGTTCCCAGGAACAGAAGGCATGGTTGGGGATAAGATAAAACACAAACTCAAAATTTCTGAGAATTTCCCAGAGTCTTGCTGGTCTTGCCATTCCTGGAGCCAAAGCACCCCATGACTTTCACAATATTCACACCATCCTTCTTGCCAGAGAGAACATGCTTGCCATCCATCTTTGTGTAGACAACAAACTAGGAACCATTTGGGTTGGGTCCAACATTTGCCATGGATAAGATGTCAAGGCCTGTATTCTTCAGAATGAAGTTCTCGTTGGCAAGGCTCCTCCTGGATAGGCTTACCACCAGTACTGCCAGTCCTGACACAGAAACCCAGGAATAAGCCTGTGAAAGCAAGGACTCATAACTAAGTCCTCTCTTCTTACTCTCAGAAACTGAAATGTTCTGTTTTGGAACATTGTCAGCAAACAGCTTTAGAAGACTTGGTTCTGTTTGGGGTGATGGAAGAGGGTTGGTAATGGCTCATGGTGATGGTGGCACAACATTGTGAATGTAATTAACACCACTGAATTGTGTACTCAAAAGTGACTAAAACAGGATATTTTATGTTGTGCATATATGTTACCACAATATAATTAATTTTTTTAAAAAACAAGACATGACCCAAGAACTTGCCTGTTAATAACCATGTCAGAGTACATGATGGGGTTGTCCATGTCTGGGCCTGAGCATTTCCTTGGACTCAGCAATGTCACAACTCCAAATAACAGTCTACAGAGAGGCCAGTAGAACTTTTTTTTCTTCATTTATATATATATATATATATATTAATTTTTTAAACTTTATTTTGTACATTTAATAATTGAAAATATAAAAAATAATTTAAAAAGAAGAAAACACAGTGGAATAAAGACATACATTTCTCAATTAAATGTACTGGATACATTTTAAAAAATTTAATCGTACAATATGTTATACAATGTAGCAGTTTGATATTGTTTATGAATTCCAAAAATAGATATTGGATTATGTTTGTAAACTGTTTTTTTCCTCTGGGTATATTAGATTATATTGGATTGAAAGGTTTCACTTTTACTTGATTAAATAATGATTAAGGCTTGATTGGGCCACATCAGTAGGACTTTGAGTCTCCGCCCCCTTGGTGGGTGGGAACTCACAGAGAAAATGACAAGGCAGAGAAGGGAGTTTGGAGTTTTGATCCTGGAGCCCAGGAAGTAAACACACAGAGAAGCAGATATGTGAAGAAAGAGAAACACGGCAGAGGTGCCCGGGAAAAGGGTCGAACCATTCGCCTGATAGTCTACAGCTGGTCTTGTGGAGCGAGCAGAGCAGCTGAGCCTGGAGAGAAATGAGCCCTGGGAAGAGTGGAACCCAGGAAGCCTGAACCCTTGCAGACGTCAGCAGCCATCTTGCTCCAACATGTGGTAACAGACTTTGGTGAGCAAAGTAACTCATGCTTTAGGGCTGGTAACTATAAGCTTCTACCCCAAATAAATACCCTTTATAAAAGCCAACAGATTTCTGGTATTTTGCATCAGCGCCCCTTTGGCTGACTAATATATACAATAATTTGGTTCATAGTAACACAATCATACAGTATTTGTCCTTTTGTGTTGAGGCCAGTAGATCTTATTTCAGTTTCTCAACAGCTTGGCAAGGCGAATGATGTTTTGTTTTTGTTTTTTTTTTATTTTACCGGGAGGTCCCGGGGATCCAACTCAGGTCCCTCCATATGGCAGATGGACGCCCAACCATTTGAGCCACATCCACCTCCCTGTGGATAATGTTATAATTCTGATTTTACAGATGGGGAAACCAAGGTTCAGAGGCCAAGTCAGATTTCAAACACTGATCTTCTGACTCCATTGTCTTGCAGATGCTTCCTTTTCTGGATTCTGAGAGAAGTGTTCTCTCTCATGCCACAGTGCCTGTCTGTAGCGATTGGGAAGTTGACAGTGAGGGAACAAATGGCCCATCTCCAGGCCCTCAATAGAAGAGGAGGTGCTTGGATGTTGTGAACACCCCTTCCTTTTGCCTCTTCTCTCTATCCAGGTTGACTCAGCACTGGCCCAAGCTGGTCCTCAGAAAAAGGAGGCCAGCGGAGGATCACTCATCTCTAGGCAAGAAGGGTGAAATCACACTTCTTTCTTCTCTCCAATTCCCAGGAGCCTTGCCCCCTTCCCTCACGCAATACATAATTGTTGAATAAATTAGTGATGTGAGATATTTTCACCATTCCACACCCATATACACACACAGGCACACACACAAAGAGTAGGTTCAATATCATTCATCAACTGGGGATACAAACTAAAACCACAGTGAGATACTCCTACACATCCATCAGAATGGTACATGTTAAATGGATGGACAGTATAAAGTGTTGGCAAGGATATGAAGCAAATGGAACTCTTAAACATTGTTGATGGGAGTATGAACTAGTACAACCACTTAGGAAGACTATTTGTCAGAGCTAATTAAGCAAAACATACGCCTACTTTATGACCCAGAAAATCCACTTCTGACCATATAGAAATGAGTGCTTATTCTTGACTCGTACAAGGATACTTATAGTACTGATCATAAAACTGGAAATGACCCCAAGTGCCCATCGACAGATGAATGGGTGGATCCACACAATAAAAGAAACTGCTGACACACACAACTGGGTGAGTCTCAGAAACATTATACTGAGTGAAAAAGCCAGCATACAAATGAGTATATGCTGTAGGTTTCCATTTGTATGAATTTCCAACATAGACAAAACTGATCTATGGTGACAGTGGTTAGGATACGGGCTATCTTCAAGGATACTGACTGGAAGCAACACAAAGAAGCCTGCTGGGAGTCTGGGAATGTTCTCTATCTGAATCTGCACAGCGTTTACTTGTGCGTACATAAAAATTTCAGTTATACACATAGAATTTGTGAACCTTCTTATATATGTTATATACCTCAATTGAAAACTAGACAT
The DNA here is from genome assembly GCA_004027955.1 of Chaetophractus vellerosus. Taxonomy (NCBI): domain Eukaryota; kingdom Metazoa; phylum Chordata; class Mammalia; order Cingulata; family Chlamyphoridae; genus Chaetophractus; species Chaetophractus vellerosus. The sequence goes on from PVKH010028153.1 coordinate 3,513, forward strand.
GTATATACATAGAAAAAGTACATAGGACAGTGGGCCTCCCAGGAATTAGGCTATTTGTGGGAGCCCTGTCCTGTCTTCTGGCAACCCTCCCTTTCCCACTCTGCATCAGGCCCCTCCCCATGATCTCCCCAGACTGTTTACCACTGCAGGCCAGACCCCACAAGGCCAGGCCCAAAGACGGGCAAGGCAAGGCAAGAACCTGTGCGTCCCTCTGTTCCTGCTCTTTGTCCCTCTGTCCTAATTAGACCCAGGACTAATATTTACTTTGCATACTGCAAACAGGAAATGGGGGAGGGACAGGGAGCAGGGCTGGGCCACGGGGTAGTGTAGGACGGTGGCCACTCTAGGCCTGGCCCAGCCAGACAGGCAGGGAGAAGGGGGGGGCCCTGCCACGGAGACTGGAGGGTATGGGCTGGCCCCTATTCAGGGCAGAAAACAGACTACAGGCCTAGGAAGCCCTGGCCCTGGCCCCTCCTCCCAGGCAAACACCACCCACAAACCCACCTCCATAGCACCCCAGAAAGGAAAGAGGAGTAATGAGACCCTCCACTGGTGGCTGAAAGGCTGGACCATTGTTGACTGTGCCTGCATCCTAGGGTGAGGCAAGCAGCTTATCCCTATTTTCTTTTTTTTAAACAAGTCAGTTTTATTGTTACATATCAACAAAGCATACAATTCATCCAAAGTGCACAATCAATGGTATTCAGCACAATCACATAGTTGTGCATCTATCAACGCAATCATCATTAGAGCATTTTCATTATTTCAGTAATAATAAAAAAAAAAGGGGCCGGCCGTATAGCCCAGTAGATAGGGCGCCGGTATACCACATGGGAGGCCCTGGGTTCGGTTCCTGGGGACCTTTCCTAGCGGGCAGACCGCCTTGAGAAGGGCAAGCCGCTGTGGGCTGGCGGAGCCGCCGTGGGCGGGGCAAAAACCTGCCATGGGCAGGGCAAAAAGCTGCCACAGACAGGGCAAAGCTGCCACGGGCAGGGCAGGTCACCCGCGAATGGAGCGCAGCCAGCCACCCGCGAACTGAAGCGGAGCCATTGTGAATGGAAGCAGAAGCCGCCCACAAGCGGGGCAAAGCCGCCTGCGTGGTGACCAGTCTCGGCGCGTTGCCGCAGCGGGGGGAGACAAAGCGGACAGAGAGGAACACAAGAATGGACACACAGCAAGAGCAAGCAGAAGGGGGGGGGGGAATATGTAATAAAAAAAAAAATCTTAAAAAAAAAACAACAACAAGAAAACCACCTCCTCTTGATCTCTCCATGCTTCTCCTGCTGTCCACAGGTCCCATTTCTGGCTATTCTTGCACAATTACTTATTTTCCTCTTTATAAATTGATTTATATTTACATTTTATATAAATGGAATCATACAAAATGTTACAAAATATATTTTGTTCATAGTAATGCAATCATACTGTATTTGTCCTTTTGTGCCTGGCTTGCTTCATTCAACTTAATGTCCTCCAGGTTCATTCATGTTGTTGTATGCTGTATGTTGTATGTTGTATTTTGTATTTGTTTATCCATTCATCAGTTGATAGACACCTAGGTTGTTTCCAACTTTTGGCAATCATGAATAATGCCGCTATGAACATAGGTGTGCAGAAGTCTATTAGTGTCACTGCTCTCAGTTCTTCTGGGTATATACCCAGTAGTGGTATTGCAGGGTCATGTGGCAAGTCTATATTCAACTTCTTTAGGAACTGCCAAACAGTCTTCCACAGTGGCTGTACCATTCTGCATTCCCACCAACAGTGAATAAGTGTTCCTATCTCTCCACATCCTCTCCAACACTTGCAGGTCTGTCTTTTTTAATACTAGCCATTCTGATAGGTGTGAAATGATATTGTAGTTTTGATTTGCATTTCCCTAATCATTAGTGATGTTGAGCATTTTTTCATGTTTTTTTTTTCCATTTGTATTTTTTCTTTGGACAAATGTCTATTCAAGTCTTTTGCCCATTTTTAATAGGGTCATTTGTACTTTTATTGTTGAGTTGTAACATCGCTTTATATATCCTGGATATTAAATCCTTATCGGGCATGTGATTTCCAAATATATTCTCCCACTGAGTCGGCTTCCTTTTCACCTTTTGACAAAGTCTTGTGGGGTGCAAAAGTGTTTAATTTTGAGGAGGTCCCATTTACCTATTTTTTCTTTTGTTGCACGTGCTTTGGGTGTAAGGTCAAGGTCTTGAAGACGTTTCCCTATATTTCCTTCTAGTAGTTTTATGGTCCTGGCTTCGATATTTAAGTCTTTGATCCATTTTTAGTTGTTTCTTGTATAGGGAGTGAGGTAGGGGTCCTCCTTCATTCTTTTGGTTATAGATATCCAGTTCTCCTAGCACCATTTGTTGAAGAGACTGTTTTGTCCCGTTAACATGGACTTGGTAGGTTTGTCAAAAACTGGTTGACTGTATAGGTGACAATTTATTTCTGGATTCTCAATTCTATTCCACTGATCGATGTGTCTATCTTTATACCAGTACCATGCTGTTTTGACCACTGTAGCTTTGTAATATGTTTCAAGGTCAGGCAGTGAAATTCCTCCCATGTTGCACTTCTTTTTTAGAATGCTTTTTGCTATTCGGGTGCACTTTCCCTTCTAAATGAATTTGGTAATTGCCTTTTCTAATTCTGAAAAGCAGGCTGTTGGAATATTTATTGGTATTGTATTGAATCTATAAATCAGTTTGGGTAGGATAGATTTAGTTTTCCAATCCATGAACATGGAATGTTTTTCTACTTGTTTAGGTCTTCACTGATTTCTTTTAGCAGTGTTTTGTAGTTTTCTGCATATAGGTCCTATACTTCTTTGGTTAAATTGATTCCTAGGTATTTGAGTCTTTTTGTTGCTATAATGGAATTTTTCCCCTGATTTCCTCCTCATATTGTTCAATACTAGTATACAAAAATATTATTGTTTTCTGCATTTGATCTCGTATCCTGCCACTTTGCTGAACTCATTTATTAGCTCAAGTAGCTTTGTTGGAGACATTTCAGAATTTTCTAGATATAGGATTGCGTCATCCTCAAATAGTGAGAATTTTACTTCCTCTTTTCCTATTTAGGTGCCTTTAAGTTTCTTTTCTTGTCTAATTGCTCTAGCTAGAACTTCTAGTATAATGTTGAATAACAGTGGTGACAGTGGGCATCCTTGTCTTTTTCCTGATCAGAGAGGGAAAGTTTTCAACCTTTCCTCATTGAGTATGATGTTGACTGTGGGTTTTTCATTTATGCCTTTTATTATATTGAGGAATTTTCCTTCTATTCCTATCTTTTGAAGTGTTTTTGTCAAAAAAAGAATGCTGGATTTTGTCAAATGCCTTTTTTAAAAAAGATTTTTAATTATTTATTTATATATCCCCTCCTTGCTGCTTGTGCTTGCTGTGTTCATTTGCTTTGCGTTTTTCTGTGTCTGCTTGTCTCCCCCTGCTGCGGCATCCTGCTGAGTCAGCTTACCGCGTGGCGGCTTGCCTGCTCATGGCGGCAGCTTGCCTGCTCACGGCGGCTTGCCTTCTCCAGGATGCCCCGGGAACCGAACCCGGAGCCTCCCATGTGGTGTAAACCAGAGCCCTACCAATTGAGCCACAGCTGGTTCCCCTCAAATGCCTTTTAAAAAAATTATATATCCCCCCCTTTCTGCTTGTTCTTGCTGTGTTGATTTTTGTGTTCTTCTGTGTCTGCTTGTCTCCCCCCCATTGCGGCGACCCGCCGAGTCAGCTCACTGTGCGGTGGCCTTGCCTGCTCGCAGGCGGCTTGTCCTGCTCGCGGGTGGCTTTGCCCTGCCCATGGCGACTTTGCCCTGCCATGGCGGCTTGCCTTCTCAAGGCGGTCTGCCCGCTCAAGGAGGCCCGGGAACTGAACCAGGGGCCTCCCACGTGGTAAACCGGCGCCCTACCAATTGAGCTACAGCCGGCCCCTCAAATGCCTTTTTGATGTTAAGATGATCATGTGGGTTTTTTTCCCTTCAATTTGTTAATGTAGTGTATTACACTGATTGATTTTCTTATGTTGAACCAGCCTTGCATACCAGGAATAAATCCCACTTGGTCCTGATGTATAAGTCTTTTAATATACTGTTGGATTCTATTTGCAAGTATTTTGTTGAGAATTTTTGCATCTATGTTCATTAGAGAGATTGGTCTGTAATTTTTTTTTCTTGTAGTGTCTTTATCTGGCTTTGATATTAGGGTTATGTTGGCTTCATAAAATGTGTTGGATAATTTTCCCTCCTCTTCGATTTTTTAACCACTGTAGCTTTGTAATATGTTTCAAGGTCAGGCAGTGAAATTCCTCCCATGTTAAACAGGATTGGTGTTAATTCTTTTAGAAATGTTTGGTAGAATTCACCTGTGAAGCCATCTGGTCCTGGACTTTTCTTTGTTGGGATATTTTTGCTCATGGATTCAATCTCTTTAAATGTGATTGGTTTGTTAAGTTCTTGTATTTCTTGTAGCATCAGTGTCGGTTGTTTGTGCATTTCTAGGAATGTGACATTTCTTCTAGGTTGTGTAGTTTGTTGGCATACAGTTTCTCATAATATCCTCTTATGATCCTTTTTATTTCTGTGAGGTCAGTTGTGACTTCCTCCATTTTCATTTCTGATTGTATTTATTTGCATCTTCTCTCCCTGTTTTCTTACATCTGTTAATTGTGATTATACAAACTTGCCCATTGGTTCATATACATATATCTACCAGTTATTAAGCACTTACTGTATTTCATGGCCTTTCCATTCATAATCTCCTTTAGTCCTCGACACAAGGTACTGTTCCCGTTTCTGTTGTACAGATAAGGAAACTGAGACACCAGGAGAGTAAAGCAACCGTGGCTGTGTGTTCAGATTGGAAGCCTCTGGAGTCATCTGCTGACCCCACTGGCCCTAGTTCTACCCACATCTCAGGGAGGGAGTGGTGAGTGACACTGGTGGCACTGATCTTTCCTTTGTGATTTCTTCCCACACCATCCATCCGTGCTCCCAGTAGGTCCCGTCCCCCAGGATGGTGGGAGTGTGTAGGCAGATCTTCTGTCCAGCTGTCCCCACGGCCCTGACCGCTGACCTCTCCCTCTGGGCTGATTTCTTCATGTTAGTTCAACATTAACCCAGAGGGGTCAGGATGAGCCCTCAGAGTCCCCAGAGCCGACACACTATGGCGCACGTCTGCGGCCCGTGGCTGCCTGGCTGCCTGGCCCTGGCTGCCCTGGTTAGCTTTGTGCACAGCCAGCATGGTAAGGGGCGGGAGGAGGGGGGTTGGAAGCTGTGACAGGCCATCAGACTGGGGTATGGGCCCATGGGCTGGGGCCCCCTGGCTCGACAGGGAGCACAGGGCTGACCCCCAACCCCAAGTGGTTCTCAGCGCAAGGCATCCAGCGTCGAGGAAGACCTGGGTGCTCAGCGATGAGGGGTCAGTGGCTGCTTCTCTCTTGCGATGTGGGAGTGAGCTGGGGGCACATTGCTGGTGGGCTAGGTTTGGCAGCATTCCGGGTCCTCCGCCATCCCAGGCACCCCCTTTCAGGAGCCAGCTGGGTATGCTGTGCTTCCTTCCTGTCCCTGAGGCCACTGCCCCTGACCCTCCCACTGCAGTGTTCCTGGCCCCCCAGCAAGCACTATCGCTGCTCCAGCGGGTCCGACGGGCCAACAGTGGCTTCCTGGAGGAGGTGCGCCCGGGTAACCTGGAGCGAGAGTGTGTGGAGGAGCAGTGCAGCTACGAGGAGGCCTTTGAGGCCCTGGAGTCTAACAGCGCCACGGTGAGGGCCCAGCTGGTGGAGGGAGGCATGGCCAGGGGTCCCACAGAGTGGGTCTAACTCTAGGACCAGGAATGAGGCGGGCGAGGAACATCGTGCCTCCTTAATGGTTATAAGTTCACTTCAACTCTGAGCCCCATTGCACTGGGCTGGCAAGATGATCAACCTCAGCCATTCTTGGGGGCCCCTTTGCCTAGACTGTGCCAAGGTTCCAGGGCCCAGTGATATCAGGAGACTGCTTTGGTCTCCAGCCATCTGTGTACATTGTGATCCCTGCAGCCCCTGACCCACATAGCATGTGCTACTTTTGTGCCACCCTTGAGTGGTGGGACTCTGTGGGGCCACAGACTTAGGCCTCTGTGCTCCTGGAGCTCTCTGCAGCCTTTCTTTTCCTTTCCCTGGTAGTAGCCCACTCTTAAGCACCCATGCCCTTCTCTACTCCTGCCTACTCCAGGCCAGGAAAATCCCTTTTCAGTAGTGGTTGGAGAAAAGGGACTTCCCTCTTTTCTCCTCTCCTCAATGGGCTCAAGTTTTTGGAAACAAAAGTAGGAAACTCAGGGGAGTGGATGTGGCTCAAGCGGTTGAGTGCCTGCTTCCCACATGGGAGGTCTCGGGTTTGGTCCCTGGTGCCTCCTAAAAACAAAAAAACAAACAACAAGCAAACAAATGATAAAACCAACTCAGGGGGGCCAATGTAGCTCAGTGGTTGAGTGCTGACTTCCCACATATGAGGTCCCGAGTTTAATCCCCAGCCCCGGGACCTCAAAAAAAAAAAAAAAAAAGTAGGAAGCTTTACCATAAGCCTCCCCACAGCCTGATCCCTGCATGATCTGGGAAAGCACCAAGGGAAGTACAAGGAGAAGACCTAGGTTTACTAAAAATAAAAAATAAAAATCCTGGCACAGGCTCACGCTCAGCCCTTGTTTTTCAGGTTGCGTTCTGGGCCAAGTACACAGGTGAGCACTGAAAAGGGTTTGCTCCAGAAGGGGAGGCCTGGGAAACCCAGTTAGGGAGTTCTACCCTAGAGAACCTTCTGGTCTATCTATCCATCCATTCATTCATCCATCTGTCCATCCCTCTGTTTCTTGGTGTCATCCCACCCACCTTTTACTCAAGCTCATCCCATCCCTACCCCAATCCCAAAGATGTTTCTGGGTTTTTTCCAGCTTGTGAGTCGGTGAGGAAACCTCGAGAAAAGCTCATCGAATGTCTGGAAGGTGAGGAACTGATGTGGGAGTCGGGTGGGGATGAGACATGAGGGAGAAGCAGACCAAAGAGAGAGGGGCCTGAGCCTGGGAAAGGAGCAGAGTAGGCATGGTTAGGTGCGGCCCAGCGATGGTGGCCTCTACCATCTGACACTGCCTTTCTGTCCCTGTGTCCATCCCCAGCATGTGGCTCTGTGCCAGGCACTCAGTAAGATGCTTGATGCTGGAGGACCAAATTCACTGCTGGAGGAATGAATGCATGACAGATTCAAGTTTAAGGCCTCATTCTCATTGCTTGACCGGAGCCTCTGCTCACTCCAGTGAGCATGTGCCTATGATAGCACATTGATTCTCCAAAACCTTTAGGGGTTCCCCATTTCCCAAAGAATGAAGTAGTGAGCTGGGCATGCTCTAGGCTTCTAGACTTACCTCCTGTTGCACCAATCACAAACTCATAACCCCAGCCACTCTGAAAACAAGCACTTATCCAAGCATGCCAAGGTGTTCCACTTCCTGGCTTTTGCCCATGTTGTCCCCCTCCTACTGAAAGCTTCCCCATCCTTTGAGGGCTGGTCCAAATGCTACCGTCTTCATGAGTCTTCAGGGAGCCTCCCCCCTCCACTGCATTTTTGATAAACTTTTAGTGTGACAATTGACCACACTACATGGAACTCTTTAATCAATCACTGGCCATACTGTCATTAATTAAATAACTCAGTCAACATTTTTCTAAGTCCCTGTTATGTGCCAGGCACTGTGTCAGGTGCTGGGGATTCTAAAAGAATCAGATATAGTCCCTGCCTTCAAAGAGCACACAGTCTCATGGGAAAACATTAAGGTGTTTGCTTCTTAGAAAAGTTCTATTCAAGGTGCCAAGAGAAGAGATGAGAAGGAGCATCCAGTTTGCCAAAAGAATCAGAGATAGCTCCCCAGAGGAAGTAGTTTTACCTGGCCTTATGGGATGTACTGATGAACTCTACATTCCCAGCAGAGGAAGTAGCATGTGCAAAGTCCCCAAGGCATGAGAGAGCCTGGTGAGCCCAGGACTTAGGACTAAGATAACAGGACAGAGAGATCAGGGCCAGATCGTAGAAGGGCCTTGTTCTCTTTTTCATCCCTGAGGAACTACTGACTATAAGCTCCACGAGGGCCTGGCCACGGCTCTGAATGGCTGATTCAGCCCCAACACAGGTGACTATTGTTAAGTGGAATGGAGAACTGTTGAGTGCAGTGGAGATGCTGAGTAAATGCTGGTTAAGTGGTGTGGACCTGAGAAAGCTTGGAGGGTTTATCCTTGGGACAAATCCTCGGGGTCCTGACGCTGACCTGGGTTGGGGCCTCTGCAGGGAGCTGTGCTCAGGGTCCGGGCATGAACTACCGAGGGAACGTGAACTTCACCCGGTCAGGCATTGAGTGCCAGCTCTGGAGGAGTCGCTACCCGCATAAGCCTGAGTGAGTGATGGGCAGGCCTGTCTGCCAGTGGGCTGAGAACAGGGAGCAAGGAGACCCTGGGGGCCATGGCCTCCTGCCCACACCCCAAGCTGAGCAGTTTCCCATTCCAGAATCAACATCACCACCCACCCTGGAGCTGACCTGCAGGAGAATTTCTGCCGCAACCCAGATGGCAGCACCGGGCCATGGTGCTATACTACAGACCCCATCGTGCAGAAAGAGGAGTGCAGCGTCCCTGTCTGTGGTGAGCTAGGGGAACTTAGGCATCTGTGGTCAAGGCCCAGAGGCCTTCGAGGAGCCTGGAAGCCTGGGATGGGAAGCCAGATCCCAGTTCCTTAGGTGCTGGGCTAGTCACTTAAAACATACTGGGGTTGGTCAGTGAAGTTGGGTGACCTGAGGGAGTTGGCCCACAACCCCACCCTCCCAACCCCCCACCCCTGCCCCCAGCCACACACTCACACACATATCTCTCTCCTCTGTTGTGGCTTTCTTATGAAGCAGACTGTGACTTTCCTTCCTGCTCAGGTGCTTTTCCCTCCAGGAAGCTCCCCAGCTATTTCAGTCCACATGCCCTTTTCTGAGCATCACAGAACAAGACTCATACAGTTCACCCTGGGTGACTCTGTCACTGTTATTTCCTATGGTGTATCAGTTAGTTATAGCCACAAGAATGCTGCAGAACAAACAATCTCAGGGGCCTACAACCATAAGCATGCATTTCCCATGTGTTTGTGGGGTGGACGAATGTAGGCTCGGTTTGGCTCTGCTTCAAACCCTGGGTCCAGCTGAGCTTGGCTCCCTGCTACGGGGTGGACCCAGGTCTGCTCCACATGGTTTCATTCTGGGGCTGAGGCTGAGGGGCTGCAACTCTCCTGGGGAAGCTCTTCTCCTGAAGATGGCAGAGGTTCAGAACAGTGCACAGGAACACACACTGTCTCTTAAGGCCTTGGCTCAGAACTGGTTCAAT
>PVKH010028154.1:0-12892 GCA_004027955.1 Chaetophractus vellerosus
GGTGGGAATGTGGTTGAGTCTAAGGTCACCAGGTTACCCAGGATGAAACTCTTGCACATCTCCCATGCACTGAAATCTGAGTTCTCTAACCAACAGCCACAACCTATGGTGTGCCCTCCAAGGTGGGCAGTGACCATTCCTGCACTGCCCAAGGGAGAGTGATCAGACTTCCCATGCTTCCTCTCCTTCCTGGTGTGCTGAGATTGGCAGCCCTTCAAGGTGGGAAAGGTGAATCTGTCTAGATTGCCCAAGAAAGCATGAATGCTACATCTCTTTTCTGTGGCACATTGGGAAGAAAATGCCATGGCCCTTTAAACTGGGTGGGATGAATCTGCCCACACTGCCTTGAGAAAGTTTTCAAACTGCACCCAATATTCACTCATGCTGGGTGTGGGGGGCCAAGTAGTAGCTTTCCAACCTGGGCATGCTCAACCTGATCCCTAAGGTTCCAGGGATCTTGTGTCTTTGTCAATCACCCCTGCTTCTACTCATGCCGGGAGTGGAGATAGCATAAACCTGCTGGATTCTTTATTGTTTGATCCTGCATATCTGTGATTCAGAGTATATGTCAGGGAATGAATGATAAAAACTGTCCTCATGATCTTTTTCACTAATACAGTCCAGTCTCCATAAGCCAGGTAATTCACAGAATTATAAAAAAGGTATGATCCATAAACTTATATAGCACTTGTACTTAGGAGTGACACAGTATATTCAGGTATGAAGTAAGTTACTGAAATATGCTTAGGAATGTTGTGAAGAGGAGCTAGAGATGGGTAATAGAGTCCAAATTATGTTCTAGTGGTGGGGGGCAAGTATCATCAGGTGATTTCAAATAGATCAGCACTTCAGGTGCTGATGTTGTAGGCAATGTCTATTATAGAATATTGTGGGACTCTGAGCAGGGGAAATTCCCAGAATCCTAGGTCACTATTGAATCTCAAACATTTTTTTATTGTTTCTGTTTCTTCATTTCTACTAGGACATAAGTGCAGTGAAGCTGTCAGCATTGTATATTTTACCACTTAGACTCAAGAAAAGTTCAGGTTCTGGAACATTTGAAAACCTAAGTAAATGATATTGAAATATTTGATCTGAAGAGGTCCCAAAGTCTATTTTACAGCTCCTGCCTTCACCCTAGCATACTCATGCAGATGGGCATAGTCCCCAGGGAACTGTTTCCATCTCTCAGGCATTTCAATATTAGTATCATTTTTTCCACATAAAGAGGGGTATTTTGAGGGAAAACACACAAAAGAGATCACAAATATCAGTATTGTATGGATGAATGAATGAATAAATGAATGAATGAATAAGGGTATGTAATCCTTATCAGTCCTAAGGCATTTTGAAAATGTCTGACTCATATCTTCAATGGTGTTTCACCTCCTTATCACCTGACATATCTCTACATTTTTTTTTTTTTTACCACAAATCGCTTGGAAATTAATCTTTATTATAGGGAGTATCCTATTACCTCATTCGGGTTGGTAGAGGTTTTTATTCCCACGTACCTATAATATTCCAGGTCTGACAGGATTATTTTCCTTCTCATATTTAAATTACTTTGCATTCCATTTAACTTGTAATAGCAATAATGGCATTTTAGAGGGAAAATTAATGCACTATCAGACACTATTGAAAAAAGTTATGTTTATTTATACATGTTCTATTAATAAGTGCAATGCACAAACATATTAACAGTCTATAATAGTTATGGAACATCATCTTATATTGTGAATCTTTCAGTTAACAGTCAAACTCTCTTCAGATTCACCTGACATTATAATTTAATTTAGTGTTGCATTAAAAAAGACAGTGAACTATATTATAGAAATCATAGCAACATGTATTACTCTACATATATTTGCAAGTACTAATCTATTTGGGGAAAAGTTTCATCTCTTCCTAATACTTGTTACAAAATTCTGCATTCAACATAGCCAGGTCACTTCAAAATCCAGCATTTTTATCTTACTTATTTTTCAATTATAAGTAATTAGACAATATTCTGAATTCATGTATGAATAGTGTGGGAAAGCATTCTTGTTAAAGGTTTTTCTCCAGTCTTATAATTCTGATGTGAAAACTAGATGAATACATGCTCCACTTTGATTTTAGGATTGTCATTTCTTCAATATGAAAACCTTCAGGCTGATGATGAAATCTCAAATCACTAAAGACTTCCCTTCATTCATTCCACCAATATATAAGTAACATATTTTTCATGCTTATTCCTTTGAAAATCTACTCTAGCAAAAATTATCTTCTGTTCCCTTAGAGTCTCCTGTATCCCTTACAGATGTTCCTGTTCAATTTTCTGTTTTAGGAATTATTACAATTCTTTGTTTATCTTGTGTGCACTTAGGCTGGAGTTCAATTTAAATGTCTTCTATATCACCATAGACATAGTGTTCTTCCAAGTGTAATTCAGTCATGCTGTCTAAGGTTAAATTACCAAAAAAAAAGCATTTTTCATGTATTACATTGACATGGTATTATACTCCTATGTAGATTCTCTCATTTGTTTAAACATTAGAGCTGGTGGATGAGGATTCTTCTGTATTCATTACATTTATAGTGTGAGTTCTCTCATGTTTTCTATGGTTTGAACTATGACTGAAGGCTTTCCCACATAGATGGCATTCATAAGGTTTCTCTCCAGTGTGTGTTTTCTCATGTTGTCTAAGGGTAGAACTTTGGCTGAAGGATCTCCCACACAGGAGGCATTTGTATGGTTTCTCTCCAGTGTGAGTGTTCTTATGTTGTCTAAGGGTAGAAATTTGTCTGAAGGATTCCCCACATAGACGCCATATATACGGTCTCTCTCCAGTGTGAATTCTCTCATGATTTCTAAGGGTAGAAGATTCACTGAAGGCTTTCTCACATACATGACATTTGTATGGTTTCTCTCCAGTGTGAGTGTTCTCATGTTTCCGAAGGTATGAACTTTGTCTAAATTCTTTCCCACATAGATGACATTTGTATGGTTTCTCTCCAGTGTGAATTCTCTCATGTCGTCTAAGGTTGGAAGATATACTGAAGGCTTTCCCACATATTGGACATTGGTATTTTTTTTCCAGTGTGAGTTGTCTTGCGTTGCTTACAATCAGAACTTTTTCTGAAGGCTTTCCCACATCGATGACAGTCACATGATTTACTTCTAGTGCAAGTTTGCTTACACTGATTAAAGTATGACACATCACTGGGGCCTTCTTGAAATTGTTCCCTATCATAGGGCTTCTTTGCCACATCAGATAATACATAGAGTCATTGTGGGACTTTGAATGAAATCTTCTACCAAGTCATTTCTTTCAAAGGGATCCCCAAGAATGTAAGATTTCTGCTGTTGGAAGAAGAAGAGAGATTGTTAAAATTTTGTATACAAATATTCATTAATTCAGTTCTCTATGTGTGAATTCTAGATGAATCATCCAGTGAGTCTCTAGGTAAAATTTTTTTTAGTTACATTAACATGGCATGTTATTTTCTTGCATGAACAGATTATATATTTTTTAGCTTCTCACCCTCAGAACTCTTTAATTACTTTTGAAGACTTCATTATATTTCAAAGACTAGGTATATGGCCATGTTTATGAAATTGTCCTTTTAAAAAACCTAATTTTATGGTTTTGAGGTCAAATTAATGTTTCCCCAAATTGAAACTTTCCAAATCCTTTTGCTGGGATAGTGTATTAACAGTTTGAAATTATTTTATGAATCTCAAAAAGAGAACAATTATATTTTAAACTAATCCATTCTTTAAGGGATGTTTGGTTGGAGTAAGAAAGTGAGGTGTTAGCCACCTTGAGTCTCCAATATTATTGGTCTGATAAAAAAAATAGAGGTATGCAGGAAAAGAGTGCTCTGCCATTTTTGATCCTGCCATGTGAGACAAAAGAGAGGATCAAAGAGCTGAAGTGCAGGGAGAGATGAACCATATATATGCCCAATAGCTTGCAGATGAACTCAAGAATAAAGCAGAACATCTGAGCCTGAGAGAGAAGTCCTGATAAGAGACAAGCCCTATGCCTGCTTGTCCATAGCTGAGCTCTGAAAGATGGTACATACCAGAGGGGAGGGCAGAGACCTAGGCAGAGATCACCCATTATCTTGCTTAAACACATGGCAGCTGACTTTGATGAGAAAGCACCTCTTATGGTGCCTGGAGTTAACTTTTCATGGCCTTGGAACTGTAAGTTTTTTCACCAAATAAATCCCCTTTATAAAAGCCAGTCCATTTCTGGTACTTTGTATTGGCACCTCTTTGGCAAACTAAAACAATGCTTAATCACAATCAGGTGATTGTTCTGATTCCTGACTTATTCCATTCCCAGGTCACTATTTGAATGACCATGGTTCATATACATGAAACTTACTATTGACAAGATGGTGGATGTGTCCTTCCTGCAGATATGTTGCATGGATATTGTTTCTTGTTTGTCAAGGTAACATTCTCTTCCTGAAATGATTGGGAAAAAATTTAAGGAACATTGCAAGATCACCATTAAGATAATGAAAAAATATTGAAAAACATCAGTGCTCATGTGTTACCTTTCAAATATTATCAATTAGTTAGGGAAAGAATGTTAAGGTACACCTTAGGGATTAGAAACACTCTTTTATAAAATTGACAATGTATTTTCAGGATTAAAATAAGGGGGGAATAAAAGGAAGATTGGATATTGAGTTGGTAAAGTGAGGATAATCCTCAAAAAGGAGGGCCATGGCAAGGGTCATTATGTAAAAATTTAACTGCAATAATTACATCACTATTTCTTTCTCTAAATCCAAGGAATAGAGATTAGTAAATGCAAGGAGTAATGAAATTATTTGAGGATTTCTTGCCCTTTGTCCATGGCAACATTTAAGAGAATATCACTCAAGGATATTTTCAAAGATGCTCTAACATATACACAAAGTCACTCTGTATGAAAGTGCAGGTTCCTGGAGCTCAACTGGTCTCTGACCTTGGATAAATCCTGATATTTCTTTCCACAGTTCCTCTCCTTGCTCTGATTGGGAAATCACATCTGATTTGCAGATTCTATACCCTGTTTATGTGAAAGAAATAGAATGGATTTTGAATTATGTGCTGATAATAGTGCATTTTCTTCAAGTACACAGCATGCCATGAAGAATAATAAAATAAACATTGAATGTCAACACAGGGAAGCACCCTTGAACACATGATATTGACAATCCTTCAACAGCAAGGGATGCTTGACTATATGCCATAGACATTAAGGATATGTGGTCATTGAGGCCCATACCCAAGTTTGAAGACTGTAGTAACTTCACTCTTCGCATGAAAGGAAAAATTATAGTTCCACAATGGTTGAATAGTATATTTAAAAGGGACCAATAAACATAAGTTCCACCAAAAACAAATATTAGGTATAAATGGAAAGTGTTTGCCTGTTAATTTTCTACTGTGCTCTGAAATACCAATGTAGTCCGTTAAGCATAACAATTATGTAGATAATGTTTAATCAATTTGTATATCTGTTTAAATAATATTTATTGAGATCTCAGCACAGTTCTGAGTATTGCAGATTGAGTATCAAGAAATACATGAAATTTTAGTCTGGAAGATTAGATTCCACTGGTGTGAGAAAGCGTGGTAAGTAAAATGTGAAGAAACAAATTTTTTTCCAGATAGATTTAAGGTTTATGAAAAGACAAGAACAGAGATTTGAGTGGCATATGATGAAGCTCTTCCAGATACGTGTTGAATATATAAAGGAAAGATTAGACAGACAAACAGACAGGTGATTAGATAGATAGATAGATAGATAGATAGATAGATAGATAGATAGATAAAATATAAACTTTGTGAGACTCACCAATAGAAACCAGATGATTGATAGTCTCCAGCATCACCTCTCTGAACAGAGTTTTCTGGGTTGTGTCCATCATGGTCCACTCTTCCTGGTTGAAGCCTATAGCTACATCTTTGAAGGTCACTGATTCCTAAAATATCACCGATATTCCAATTCAGACAGGGCTATCCCCACTAACGTCACAGTAAGATGGGTTAGAGTACATCTCTGAAGAATGGAGGGGCTTTGTGGAAAGAAAGCTCAAATTATGTTTGAGATTCCAGCCAGATCATTCTGTGTGCTAACCTAGCATCTGTGTATCAGATATACTTACACAGACTTTCACATGCTGAATACATAATATTTCAATATAAGGCAATATCACATGTGTTGTGGTGTGTAGAACGTGACTATTGCCTAAAAACCTGGTAATTATGATTTCCAGATGGCGATTATAAAATTTGCCCTTTTGAAATCATAACAAACAACTTCCTCCACAAATTTCATATATATCTGCAGACTCATCAAATGGAAGCAATATCCATGATCTGGTACCTCAGTTTTCTTATCCATGAAATGGTTGAACAATGTTTTGAGTTGGGAAAATCCAATAACTAAATGTGTAACGTGTTTGTTACCTAGCAAACACTGATTACAAACAAGAGATAGGTCTATTATTCACTAAAATTGCAGAAAATGTTGCAGCAATGTGTAGCATTTTCAGAACTTCACAGGCTTCAGATCAGTAGGTTTTTCCTTTTTCAACTCTATGAAACTCAGGTGTTCAATATAAGATATATGATTATAAGCCCTGAGAACGCTATACTGAATTACAAATCTAGCCTCACTCTTTCTGATTCTAGGAGGCCATACTCAATTTAACCTTGGATCTCCAAATCCTAGTTATCATTGTCTCTCTTTTATCTTCTCCTTGATTCTCAGATAAAAGATAGAGTTAGCCTCTTTATTTTTTCTGGTCTCTCCAGTTCTTCAAAAATTTTCATAGGACCTAAAAATGTACATTATCTAATAATACACTCATTTTCCTCTATGGACAGCCAAATTCAAGTGTGAAATATTCCCTATTTATTGTTGTCCCTTAACAAATTTCCACAAGGATTATTTACAAAGAGGGAAATGGTTGATTGGGGACAAGGTGATGATGAGAATTTCAAACATCTTTTCAAAATATAAAAATATATTCTATCTATATACATGTTAAGATGTTTACCATTGGAGAGAACAAATTGTTTTTCACTGCATTCCTTTGCCTAACCCTTCCTTGTGCTCCCCTGTACACTACACAAACTTCCCTCAGCACCTTTAACACCAGATTGATTGAACTCTCCTATTCAAAAATCTGTCTGCCCTTTAAGAGAGTCATTGTGTTGCTTCTCACCTCTATCAATGTTGTCACTACAATCCTGAGCCGGTTACTACCGCTTACAAGATTAGTGAGGGAATGATTTCCCCACCAAGGCTATGGGCTCCATATCTTCTCTCAATACACAGCCTTTATGGCAGTTGGAACAAATTAGTGTAAATATTGGAAGGAGATTATTAATCTGTTCCTGACACACCATCATTATCCCAGAGTCCTGGGCACACTTAAGTAGCTCACAACTCCTTAAATATTTACTGTGTGCACTCAGAATATTCAGGGTAATACGAGAAATCTGCTTATGTTCTGAAAATAGGGATATAATTTCCATAGAAATAGCAATACCTTGCTCACTGTGGGATGCATTGTCAATATTTAGGTCAGCAGCTGTATTCCTCTGATTTTTCACACTCAGACAGGGCAAGGACAAAGCAGGAAATGCTGAGGATAGAGTAAAAATTCATGAGATTCAAGATGTGTCCACAATTTCCAGAGCCACTGGTCAACAATACCCAAACCTTCACCCTAGGGTGTACTAGTACCCAAACAACAGAAACAAGTATTCAGGGCACTTCAGAAATACAGGCAGAGGACTCTCATCTCCCAGTATCATAAATAATAAAGACTATGACTATTTTGCCAAGAAATCAAATGTTTTATATGTTAATTACCCCACTGTGTTCTTAATTTTACATTTTCTCCCTTATTTCAAAACATAAGTATACTTAACTCATGCCACATGTTGATCTTGGTCTCCACCCTGTAGGCAAACTCTATGAAATTTCTCAGAATTAAGAATTCTTGTTTTTTTAACTGTTTCTCCAATATCCCTCCCCTGGATACTCACTCCCTTCCTGCTCTACCGAGCTCCTTCCTTTTGTACACACTCACCCTAAATCATTTGATTTCCCAACATGTGATTTCTAGAAATATTACTTCCTCAACCCTGACTTTTGGATATTTCCCCAATAGACTTTGATCCCATTCATACAAGTTAAAAATGTAATTTATGGGGAGCGGTTGTGGCTCAAGTGGTTGAGCACCTGCTTCCCACATGGGAGGTCCCAGGTTCAGTTCAGTGCTTCCTAAAGAAAACAGAAACAAACAACAAGCAAAAAAAATATAAAAACGAAGTCGGGGTAGCTGATGTCATGTCGTTCAGTGGTTGCACACTGGCTTCCCACATGGGAGGTCCCAGGTTCAGTTCAGTGCCTCCTAAAGAAAACAAAAACAAACAACAAGCAAAACAAATGCAAAAACGAAGTCAGGGGAGCTGATGTGGCTCAGTGGTTGAGCACTGGCTTCCCACATATGAGGTCCGGGGTTCAATCTCTGGTCCCCAGTACCTCGAAAAAATTTTTGATTAAAAAAAATGTAATTCACAATGGAGTTATTTAAGGATTCAGATCATTTGGTGGGATCAATGTCACCCATCCTCCAAATCTAGCCCTTAAACAACCTTCATCAGAAAGTAACATAATATATGGGTCCTAATGTTCTGCCATACCCCCAAATCCTTTTGAGATAAAGATGCTCAGAAAATCTAGAATGGATGGGTGCAGGAAGATATTTATTTGCTCCATCTAACAATTTAGGAAAATGGTTCTGAAATCCTTTCCAATATTAATAATCTTTAGCTGCAACATCCCTGCATTTATACATGCATTAATAATTTAAACTACAAATGTTCCCCGTAAAACATTGTTAGCAATTAATTTTATTTCATTGGCAAATGATGATAATGTGTTAAAAAACAGAAAAGAACACACTTTTGTACCTGGAATCTAGCAGGGGAAAGGGGAAAAAGATGTATTGTTCCCAGCATAAACACAGAGTCACAACTCCTAGTGGCTATCAAATATACCTCAAAACTATTCTGTAATGATAATTAAACCATTCTTCTAGTCTCCATAAATACTTCAAATCTTCTCCATGTCTTTTGAATTTCACACATTCTCACCTCGCCCCTCACTTGCAAAAGATTGACTTACCTCATACTAAGCAGATAGATCATGTAATTTGGCCAATGACCCTTTAATACTATAATATTTACAAATTTTATTTGCGTTCATACACATTGGCTATTACTTCTCTTCTATTAAATTGAAAATCCATGGTACCTCTGTGTAATTCCAATGGCTCCTACTGAATCCTTACTCCCTTCTTTTGTTGGTAACTATGTAATTGATCATAAATTCAAACTCTTCCAAAAACCCTCTCCTATTCACATCATTTAAGCTCATTTTTGTCTCTTCTATCTTGAAAAAAGTAAAAGAACATCTTTTTAATGCATTTCCCTCAAGTGCCCAGGCCCCTACTTCTCTCTTCCCAATCAAAATGAAAATTCAGTTACCATTTCCTCATACCCCACTCAACCTTTGACTTACAGCTACAAAAACTGATTAGACATAAGTAAGTCTTTCTAATATCAACAATGTTCGCCCCACAGCAAAATTCTTAACTGTAACCAGAGAATTGAACCATGACCTACTTTGGGGGACTTCTTTCTTTCTTTCTCTGACGTCTTAGTTTCCTAACTGTTTTCAAATGACTCTAGTCACTCCATCCACTGGTCCTTTGAAAAGAACAGCTCGTTGCACTACTGGAACATCTGAAAACTAAATCCTACCCCCTCTTCTCTCCCTTTATCCACTATCCTGACATGCTTACACATTTAATTGCTTTTAATTTCTTCCATCCTTATCTCTGAATTGAAAGTGATAAAACACTTTTCTGAAATCCTTCTTTGAGCTATCATCATTATGTGCTTAATTACATGCACCTAAAATAAATTTTATTTCGGCACATTACCTCTCTCCCAAAATATACTATTACATCTCCTCTAGGTATCCAATATTAGCTAATGGCTCCACCAGCATCCAGAGATTGATCCCTCACATTCCTTCAGAAAACTGCAAAAGACAATTAAACTGTGATTTTATGTCTAAGCTAAGCAGATATTCACCATTCATTTCCACCTCAGTCAACAAACATAACTTCTCACTCCATACTCATTTACTTTCATTCTTAGTATAAATATGAATTCCTGAGAGATCTTTTCTCTGAACTCCACTAATATTAGCCTTTACATTACCTGTATGTACGGTCAGTCACTCCAGCTGATGTGAAACACAGAAAAGTCAAACTGTGAATGTTAAGATGAGTCAAAATTCCCTTTGATCATTATATATGCATTTCAAATCAGGAGAAATACAGTCACAATTACCTAACTTACCCTCAGAAGACTATCTACCCAAAATGCCTTGTAGTCATGTTAAACAATTATCTTCTAATTAAAAATGCATCTAAAAAATAAAGGAAGTCCTGGTGAACATTTTCTCTATAACTCACCAGAACCAAAATAGATTGGAAAAATCAGAGAAGCCAAGTCTTTATTGAAGATGCTGTGACTAGAGAGAAGATCGCAGAACTTCTTTTCCTAGGGAAAAACAACAACAACAAAGTTTTGATGGTTAATGCTTATTTGATGCCATTGATTTCAGAAGTTATATAATCTAAACAATGCATCCTGATTAACTTGGATGCCAATTAAGATGCCTAATCAAGATATGTCTCTTTATACAAAATAGTTTCCCTCCAATTAGGTAAATCCAGAGATGCAATTAGGGAAAACAGATTATTTCCTTTCATTCAGCCATCTTTCCAAATGACTCAACAGCAACCTTCATGCCTTTCCCCAAATCCCTTACTCTTTTGTGGATTTTGGTGGTTCTGGGTTGTGTTGGAGAGAATATGTGGCACGTGAATCCTTAATGCTCTTTGTATCAAGAGGACTTGTGATTTACCAACATACTGCCTGACCGTGGGTATCAGTGTGACTCTACATAGAGAGAAATATTTGTGCTGAGATTTTGTATTCAGGGAAAAAGTATGTTTCACTGTTTTAGAGTGTGCCTATTTTACCACCACAAAAAAGGAAATGCCATCCAGACTAGGTCACATCAAATCAAATCCAGATGATGCTCCAAGGATTGTGAAATAATACAGCCTTCAAAATATTATGGCTTCCCAGAATAAATGCTAGTGGAAACCCATTGAAAAAGTTAAAGCAGGAAACTTATATGATCATATTTCTGCTTGTAAGTGAGTCCTTTACTGAAGAGTGGGATGAAGTAATTAAGGAGATGAGTGACTTTTAAGAATTAGATGATGGTGCTACGGGAGTAACCATTTAGAATAAAACTCAGCTCCCAGTTGAATTTTTGAACCATTTATTCAAGCAGCTGGGCTCGTCACCTTTCCATAGGTGAGAGCGCTGAAGCAAGGCTTTAGCTATTTTTCATACTCTTTGTAAGAACCAAAACTAACTTTTAGACAAAGGACTATGCGGGGGTCTCTCTTGCGGTTGTGTTTGACTCATGTTGTCCGGGGCAACTAGCAAGCCTAAGCAAGCTCCAAATGTACAGAAGCAGATATTTGCAGTTAGCTGCAGGTAGGAACAGTTTCTAACTATTCTATTCTATTCTTGTTAGTCAAGCATAACTTTTAGAGCACTGGGAGACAGTTCCCAGAATTGTACTGAGAAGTCAGGGGGCAGATTGAGACGGTTCCCAGAATTGTGCTGGGAAGGGGTGACCATAACTTTTCTCCATAACATTCCCACCTCTTCTTTTTGGGGAGTCAGACCTCTGACTCCTCGTTATCAGGAAGGGGATTGTTATAATTAGAATTTTTATAGCTTGGATTCTTTTTTGGACATATTTAGTCAGGCAGTTAATGAGTATGGGTGCGGCCAGTAGAATTAGTAGGAGTAGCACAATTGGGTCAATAGCAGCGCTTAGGGCTGTGGTCACCTAAGGAGACCATGAAAACATTTTTTCATACCAGTTACTTTTTTTAGACCTAGCCTCTTTGTGTTTCCCCAAGTCCTTTTTTAATAGTGATAGGCTTTTTTTTTTTAATAACACCAGAGTGATTAGTATAAAAACAACAGGTTTTTTTTTTTTTTTAATGCTACGCATAGGCCATAGGTTTTGTCGGGATGCCTGGACTACACTTTGGACTTCTTTTTGGACTTGATCAAGAGCCTGCAAAGAAGAGAGTAAATAATGATTGTCTATTTTAATTAGTTTTTCAGCTCCTAATTTAGGTAACAGAGGCGGAGGCCTTTCAAAAAGGATTTTATAAGGGGTAATACTTTGCACATATGGAGTGCATTGTGCCTTTAACAAGGCGAACGGAAGGAGGCTCACCCAGTTCTTGCCAGACTCTAGAACCAACTTAGTTAAACTCTCTTTTAGGGTACGGTTCATTCTTTTTACTTATCCCATTTGGGGCCGAAATGTACAGTGTAATTTTTAAATTTATGCCCAGGGTGTTTGCCAATTGGTGACTCACCTTCGCTATGAAGGAGGGTCCATTATCTGACCCTATCCCTAATAGCAGTCCGAACCTTGGAATAATTTTTGAATGTATCTACTAGCACTAATAGATGCTTATACCCCAATTTTTCAGGTTTTATTTCAGTGAAGTTAATTTCCCAATGTTCTCCAGGTTCTGCCCCCCCTTAGTCGACTGCCCATGGTTGGCTTTTTGCCACCTCTCACATTTACTTGGGCACAAGTGACGCATCGGGCGACAACATTTTTATAGGCAGTGTGCAGGTATCGGTAGTAGAAGTTTCTACTTATCAACTCGGCAAGTTTAGTTGCCCCCATGTGTGTACCTT